>MEIZ01000184.1:115375-126838 GCA_001723225.1 Globodera ellingtonae | reverse complement strand
ATTCGAAGTATAAAATCAAGATAACATTTTACTAAGGATTTTAATGTATTGTAAGCGTTTTGGTGAGAGTTTGCAGCACCCATGTGTCCATGGAGCTCCGTTCATTTGGCACAACATTTATTTTTATGAAATTTGCAAATAAGAAGAAAGTTCTCTTTGTAAATTATTAATACAAATTATCGTATTTTTTACTTTGCCTCCGGGTTTATAATTTAAGTTGATTTTTTTAAAAACATTCACTTAAGGCCCCTTTTAATTTTGTTATATGATTTTACCTATATAATTATAAATATTTAAGCTAAATTTAATTTTATTCAAGCTATCTTTTTAGTTAAAAAAACCGCGGGTAAAGTTCTTCTGGATAATAAAATGATTTTCTTGATTTTCTTGATTATATTTATTAAAGATTTTTTAAATAATTTTTTAATAGGCTTGGCCTTCATTTCATTATTTATTTTACAATTTTCTTATTGTTAAATATTTTTTTAATATGATTACATTTTTTCTTTTATTTTGGTTTCTATATTACATGTATTAGAAATTGTATTCCGCATCTTCTTTGTTTCAAATAAAATCAACAAAAACTAAAATAATATTCAAATAATTTATAAACTTTCGAACATTATTTATCTTTTTTAATAATTTTAGGTTAAATTCTTTTTGCTCGTTTACGCGCAGTAAAAGATATTTAATTTATTTATTTAATTTAAGTGGATTTTCAATTTTTTCAAGACTACCTATTAATTTGTGGTCAATGGTACTATATTTTACGTTTATGATTATTTACAAGAATATTTGTTTAAAATTTTTGAAACTTTTCGTCGAATAACAAAAATTTAATAATATTCCTTCTCATTCAAAAATAGATCGATAGTCCCATTAATATATTATATTATTCGGTTTTATCAAGTTTCATTTTTTATATAAATTTGTTTATTTAGTTTTATCATTAATAATAATAAACAAGGTAGCGCACGGCGGTGGCCATTCTCTACCAGAAACTCAACTGTTTTTTGGTTTAAATGCCGTTTTTCCCAGCTGAAGAAAACATAGGTCCTGTGAAAGCATTTTTATTAATCAGATTTTACTTTTTATTTTTAACGAAATAGCTTTTTTTTTAAGCATTAGAATTTGCAAAAGTGTTATTTTAAAAAAAAAATTCTTTTTATTTTTTTATACAATTTAATTTAGTTTTTTTTTAATAATTAACCGCATTTTCAGGCGGCGAAATATAATTTGTTTTATGAAAATTTGTTATTTTTTTCACTGATTAACAAAAGTTTGCTAATTAAAAATGAAATTTTATTTTTACTTTTATTATTTTGGTAACTCGCAAGACTTTATTATAGAGTTTAAAGTTTTGAGTTTACTTGTATTTAGTAAGCTAATTTTAAAATTTTGATGCTACGTATTTAAAAAAAGTAATCAAAAAATAAATGTAAATTATACCATTATAAAACCCAAAAAAATCGTACTTGAAAATGAGATAAAAATAGCGAATTAAACATAAAACGTCATTTCTTTTTTAAAACATTTGAAAAGCCTAATATTTAGAAGCACAGGATAAACTCAATATTATTACAATAAAATAGAAGAATTTTTACAAATAAATAAGTGTGTGCTTTTTAATCCAAAATTTGTAAATGATTAAATTCTAAAATAATTTTGTTTGCCAAGTTGCAATATTATTAAGTACCAGTTCGAGAAAATTTTACACATTAATATCAGCGACTGATCGTTATAATGTTTTGTTTAAATCTAATTTGTTTGCGTTTTGGCAAGCGCTGTTGGCGCACATTAAAGCGTACCCGATTCCTTTTAATAAAATAATAATATAAAGTAAAAATGAATGACACAAAAGCTAGTCGAATGCTTGCGTTGAAAAATTAATAATAATTATGCGAATCAGCTATAAAAATATAAAACAATAAAAGGGGGTAGGGGTCGGTGGTGCCGATCAATTTTTTGAAGCTTTTTAAGCATGGGACAGGTCCGGCACCGGAATTTTTTTTTTGGAACTTTTACAAGATTTGCAAAGAAAATTGGTGCAAATATCGACGAAATGTTTACAAATTTTTAAAATATATCCAATAATTGAGAGCAAGTCCATTCGATGCTAAACCGTGGAAAAAACGTGGCAAAAAACGTCAAATGCCAGCTTTAAAAAACATGGAACAAAACCCCAATACATGGTTTTTGTTGCAGCCTTTCTAGTATAAGTTTCATAAAATTTTCTAAACATTTATTTTTAAATGTATAAATTTTTAATTATCTTAACAAAATATTGATTTAAACGTTTTTTTATCAATCAAGTATTCAAATATTTGTTGTATTTCTTGACTGCTATTTTGATATAAATTTATTAAATCATAGAAACTACATTAATTTTCGTTAATTCATTTCAATTAATAAGCATTCATTTTTAAATTTCTTTGAGTGAAAACGTCATAAGTTTATAATATTTTCATATCTATATTAATTATTCAAAGAGTTTATTGTGTCAATAGTTTTTTGGTGTCGTACAAAGGCATAGACACAAGATCGAAAGCACAGATGACATGCCCCGCTTGTGCACGGACGAACACACTGGACTTGTTTGAAAAAAAAAATTTAATTTATTTTTTTTTTTTATATTGTTTATGGATTTTAAAGTTTTACTTAATGCATTCTAATTTTTAATTTCTTCTATAAATTTTTTTCACAATTTTTTGTCAGTAACAAAAATTTCGATGTTTTATTTAGATTTAAAAAGTTTTTATTAATCAAAAATTACTTTAACTCTTCCTCTTCATCTAGTATTTATTGATCTAGTCATTTAATTGTTAATTCTTTCTAAATCATGCAAAAATATTTGGTTACTTTTATTATTTATATTTTTCATATTTGTTTTAAAATAAAAAATATGGTTATAATTCTATAATTTTTTATAGTTGAATCGTAATAATACATTAAAGATCTTTTTCTGCTAAATTTAAATTTATTTTAGCTTTAAGCAGATTAAGTAAAAACAATAGAAAAATATAGTCATATTTGTGAAAGGTTAAATTTTACTAAAACGTTGATTTAGTAAGACGCACTAAAATTATATGTATTGAACTTTAAAGAAATTGAACCATGTTATGGGGCAGAGGCAGATAACAAGTCACTTATAAATTGAATAGCATAAATTTTCAAATTATATTAATTCATTTTATTAAATTTTTTTGGAAAGTAAATCTATATAGTTTATTATTATTTTAAACATTTAAATATAGATTAGCTTTTTTGCCAATATATATTTTATTAATTTAAAAAATTTTAGTTACTGGACCGACACCAGCAGAAGAGTGCACAGCTTACGCGCGGCTGGGGGTTTTCAACTTATATTAGTGTTTAACATACCTTATATTTTGTCATAATATTTTTAGTGTTTGCTTTTATCGATTAAACAGCTTTTCAGCAATATGAAAATCAGAATAATAAAAATAATAAAATTTATTTATTTTCTTCTCATTTTTTTGTTTTATATTAATTAATGCATTCCAATTAATCAATATTTCATCACAAACGGGTCAAATTGTTTTTTAACAATTTGCAAATAATTTTATAAAAATAAACATATATTTAGATATTCTCAGTCGCACCTTTTTGT
The DNA here is from genome assembly GCA_001723225.1 of Globodera ellingtonae. NCBI lineage: Eukaryota > Metazoa > Nematoda > Chromadorea > Rhabditida > Heteroderidae > Globodera > Globodera ellingtonae. The sequence goes on along the minus strand of MEIZ01000184.1, from coordinate 123,207 downwards.
TTGCAGTTTCATTTTTATTTGATTAAACTGATCTGTGCTTTTCACGCATTGCCCACTTTTTGTTTCTATATTTTATCTTTGCCAACTATTTTATTAGAAATATTATTTCCAAGTATTAAAAATAACAATTTATAATCAAATTACGAAGTTAACATAATTAAAATTCGTAAAGCACAAAATGTTTTAGGTTAAAAAACCCATAAAACATTTAGAGGTTTATAAAGTATTAAAAACAGTTATAAATATATCAAAAACACAATATTTTTAAACCCAGAAGCGACACAGATATACGACGATACAATATTTATTTTAAAAATTTAAGCAAGAAAAGACAATATTAGCTCTAACTTCTTCTGACTCGTTGCGCTCGCTTGGAAATTTTAATTGGTAATGCTGTCATTGAATTTTTGATTTAAAATGTTTTATTTTTGAATAGTACTTTTAATCAATTATGAAAATATAATAAAAATAAATAAATATTACACAAGGTCTTATTACATCAACTTTATAAGTGTTTTGATTTGAGCCAATCCGCATCCATTTGTATCTTTTGACTTAGGGTTAATTGTAATATATTTATATTACAATGTTGCTTAGTTCAATAAACGTTTTGCTTTAAATTCTTACCATAGGGAGGACCCTTTTTTTTGAAATTCGTAAATTTGGACCAATTTTCTTAATAAAGATCGTAAAATCTTAAAAATAAACTCTGATAAAGCTAATGTGAATTGTAAACCAAGGCTCCAAACAAATTTTTCTGAAAAAGGACATATAAAACATCGGTAACCCCTTCAAAAAGATTGCCCGTTGGGGTGGACCATCCCATTCCTAATCAGGGCGTTCAGATCACCGTCCAGAAAATTGGCATTTTTATGGCAATTTTTCTTAAAGATTTTCAAAAACAAAAAAAAAATTGTGGGAGGTGGGTGGGTCGGCGGTGCCAATCAGGGATGRGCGGAAATTTATTTTCAAAAACGGAAAACGGAAAAACGGAAATWTTTTTTTTAACGGAAAACGGAAAAAAGGGCCAAAACAACGGAAAAACGGAAAACGGAATTCCGCCCATCCCTGGTGCCAATAGGCGCCGCCGAGAAAATTTGAAATTTTGACTCAATTTAGTTAAAGAAATTTYTCAAAAATTTCCCTTTTTCGCCTCAAAAACTAAGAAATCTTCACAGTTCAAAAATGTGGCAAAAACAGAAAATTCAGACCATCGCTAATAAATTTTTGGACGCGGGGAGGGGTGGTTCGGCGGTGCCACCGATAAAATTTTGAATTTTTTGCTCAATTTGTTAGGAGCAGAGCTGATCGAATCGTAAATTTTCACCAATTTTTTTAAACAAATTTCGTTAAATTCTAAAATTTTCTCCGGCGAGGAMCTTTCCCATTCCTAAAAATTTGAAAAATTCCCGTATATTTAAAATTTTGGTTACAAATAAATCTCAGCAAATAAAGGAAAATACATTACCTTAATGATTTTTCCATACCCCCTCCCCCAAAGCAAACCCCTAAATACGTKCCGGCCTCTTAAAATTAACGATGTAAAAATAATTTGATTAAAATTTTGGAAAGGGTCACTCTTTTGTTTAGCAAACTTAATAATTTTTAGTCCAATTTTCTTAAGAAATTCCATCAAAATATTTAAAATTTTCTCGGCGGCGCCTACCGGCACCGCCGATTCTCCCCTCATAAAAAGCTTGTGAATTGTATCTAAATAAAAAAAAATTGGGAAATTTTAAAAACTTTTGGAATTGTTTACACACCGTAAAGTTCAGAGAACTTTTTGAAAAACGATTAACGCAGCCGGGATATGAACCACCTCACTATTTTAAGTATAAATATTCATTTTTAAATTATCCATATTTAATTAAGCCGGTTTTTTAAAATAGATTACTAATTTTCTATTAATAAGCATTTGTTTTTATGTGGTTACATTTTTTATTTATATTAAACTTGCTTAAATAAATGATTTATTTGTTTGAATTAAAAATATGGAATTTATTATAATTCTCATAATTTTTATATATGTCGGTGGTTTTTCTGGTAATTTAAATTTATTTCAACTTTATAAGCAGCATTTTAAACTTTTTAATATAATAATTTCGTTTCGYGAACTGTTTATAATCCTTTTTTGCATTGCCAAACCTGCAGTTTTTCATACGACGACTGATTCAATACGTTGATTCATATATCAATTTCAATTCTTAATTTTCGAAAAGTAACGAATTTCATGTTTTTAAAAGATATTGAGGCAAATTAATTATGTTTAAATCAAAATTGAAATTATTTTATTTTAATAAGCAGCTGATTTTGAACGATGGCTTTGTGAGATCTAATTCGAATAATTTTAAGTAATTGTATCAAATATGCTTAAAAATTTGTTTATAATTCATAGAAAAAAATATCACATCAGAATAAAACAGAGTTTTATTCAAAACTTTTTTTGCCGATCATTCATTATTCATAGATGAATTAACTAAAGGATCAATTCAAATATAAGCTTTAAGTAAATTTATTTTTTACTATAATAAATTAATTTTATGTTTATTCCTAAAAATTCGCTTTTAACTATGCTTGAATCAGATCATTTTCAGAATGTTTTCTCAACAATGTTGTCAATACAATTCTTTTATATGTAAAATAACAAATTGGCCATTCAAATTTCCAAAATTTTGTTATTATACTTCATTTTTTAAGACGCGAGGACTTCTTCAGCAAAGATGCAAAATAATTATTCCAATATTTTTTATATTTTAATATTTTTGATCCATCGAATAATTTTTAAATAGATTTTTTTAATATTGCATTCCGAATATGAGAATTTTTATTATTTGACTATTTTAACACTATCATTTATTTATGTGTTTTTTCGGTAATATTTGTTCACTTAAACCAAAGCTGATAAGTTATTATTCAATTATTGCATTAACGTCCTTTTCTTGTAATGCACATGTGGTTGTGAACAGAATGAGTTTTTGCATTCCATATTTGTTTGGAGCATATTAAAAATTATTTTACGGTTCCAGACAATTGAATATTCTGTTTCATTTTAATTCTCTTTTTAATTACAATTAGTCAATATTCATATCATAAACTTTTATACCATTAATATACAATTAAATGTTATGAAGAAATTGAAAATTTTGTCGCATATTCATTCATCCGAGAAATAATAATAAAATTTTCATATAATAATTTTGGCGTTTTATTATTAAAAATTTTTATCATTGTTGTTGGGAATTTTTTGATGTTTCCTCTTACAACTTTGAGTGSCATAAAACAAAAATAAAAAAATTTTTSGTATATTTCTTTGGCAGTGTATTTTCTAATTTTTAATTTTGCAAGTTGACAAGTCTTAGCATCAATTTATCCTTAATTTCTAAAATCCAGATCTATTAAAAAATGCGATGATGAATTAATAAAACTTAGGGAATAGTGCAAATCTCTAATTAAGAACGAAGCAACGAACAGAAAAATTTTCATTTAAAAAATAAAATAAACTAACTAAAAAGATTAGGTAGTATTTTAATTTGTTGGATTATATAAAAGTAAACTTAAAACAACACAAGTAATAAAATATCATTATATTTTAAGATTTTAACGACATTTGTTATGAAAATATGTAATGTTTTATTAGTGTTTAAAGATAACAATATATATTTCCGTGTATTCCGATTTAATTAAAATAAAAAACTTATTCTTATCAAATTACATAAAATTTGTTGTTACTCGTCAACTAAACTAAAAAATAATCATTCGTGAAAAATAAAATAGTTTTTTAACAAATTTATTTATAAAAACTCAAATCAAATTTTCGTTCAAAATGTTAGATATACTCGCTTTACTATAAACTAAATAATCAACGAAATATCCCAAGCAAAAACAAATCCACTCGTCAAAAATTAACTTAATCTAACCGGTCATTGAGTCTTTATCATGGAAAATTAGGCTTCATTATTCACTTGCAATATGTTTTCTTTTTTATCATATTTATTAAGAAAGGTTTATAATTTAGGGAATTAAGTTAGTAGGGCACGGGTTGTCTTAACCCCCGCACAAATTTTGCCTAACCTGCAACTGCGGGAGCTGTAGCCTTCGCTTTAAAATAAATATAATAAAATGAAATCATAGACAACATATCTAATACGAACAAATACGAACAAATAGCAATAAAATAATTAATTGTACTATAAATGAATAAAATTTAAAAAGCAGAGGAAATTCAGAACACAATGAACGATAAAGGTCAGAATTATTAAAGTTCACTATATGACGATTTAAACAGAATAAAATGAAATCCGCAAAAAATATTTGTGAAAATTAAAAATGATTAATATATAAACCAATTTGTACACTAAATCTATTTATATTGATCAATTCTTGTAAATTAATCATCAATATTTAAGTTTTTTTCCCCTATTTTTGTTTCAAGAACATTTAAATTGTTTCATACGTTTTAGTTGTATTACATTTCCAACTCGTCAATTAAAGGGGGAATATTTGAAAGTTAAAGTAATATATGTTTTAGATTTTAAACATGATACCCAAGGCTGAAATAAATCAGAATAAGTAAAATTACCRAAATGTCAATAATAAATTTATTTTAACTACAGGGTGACCCAAAAGTGCTGCACAACTTATTTTTTATCATAACTTTTTTCAAACACAATCAAATTAAACCAAAAAACATTCAAAATGTACACAAAAAATAATTTTATGTGTACTTTTTTGATTTAAAAAATAATTTGATATCAAAGTCTGTAAATAATTAACAAATACCTTGAAGTAATGCTTTCAAAAAAGCATGCTATGCAACAAGTGAGAATTAAAACTTATTAATTTAACCAAATTCTCTGCTTCTTTTAGCGTTTTGTAAAATTTTTCATAAAACCTCATCGAATAACGAAGCAGCTTTAATCCTGTTGTTTTAATTCTCGAAAAAACAAATGCACCCTCTAATAATAAAGGAGCATTCTATTATATTCAATCAATCGTTTTTTGATTTAAACGGCATTAAATATTTACCAATGTAAATAAATAAACGACAATAAATTAAAAAACATTAAAAAATCAAAAAATATATCGTAGAAAAAATTAAATAAATCAAATAAATAAAGGAAAATTGGGAATGAAAATAATGTAAGGTAGATAAAGTGATTAATCAATTCAAGGGMTTTTACGCTGAGATTGCACGCTATAATTTAATGGGTTTTAAGAGTTAATACTATTTTTGTATTGTGCACAAATGTCGTAAAATTATTTTAAATTATATCTAATTGTCAATTTATTAATTATATCTGTTGAATGTAAAAATAATATTAGTTATTTAAATACCAGATTTGTAACTTAGATATGGGCTTACATTGCTTATTCAGTTTGTAGCGTCCCACTTTTCATAGTCCAAGTGCGCGTGTGTATCGCTTATTCGTGTCGAATTCAAACCCTTCTATAAGTGTTTTACAATGTTCCAAATAAAAAGTTCTTATTTTTGTAGATTATTTTTGTTTTTAATTTTGTCTTGAATGCTGCTTTCATTTAATTTTAATTCCGGTCATTATTTTTTATATGCAGTAAATTTTGTTTTTAACTTATTGMTTGTTATTTCATCATATATTAATGMAATTATAATTAAATAAATATTGTAAATATTSAATATGGGCGGTATAATTTCTTGAAACAGTATTTTGAAAATGAAAGCAAAAATCTTAATAAACACGAGAATATTTATTAATTGWRTATTTTATTATTATTATTGCGAGCACATGCTTTTTTTAAGAATTTATTACGCAAATTTTTTATTTTATTATTTAAAGATTTGAGGTAGCTTCTAGTAACAAGTTTGAATTAKGCCTCTTTCGCTTACTTGTTGAATTCGAAGTTTTGTCTGAATTCTGCTTTCATGAAATCTGCGGTCATTATTTGTTATGTGCTGTGAATTTTGTTTTCAACTTTGTGGTTGTTATTTTATTATATTATATTATTTATAAAATGATAATAATTTTTTTTATAAATTGTTATCTGTAAATATTTATYCTCTGGTGTTTTGGTTTCATTTGTAAATCGTGTTTTTATACTAACGAGAAGCTGGCGGTTTTAATCCGTATTTTCTTTGTGTAATTTTAATTATTGGATTTTTGGTTTATGTAAGATGTGCATAATATAGCACATCGATACCTTGGGTGTTGATAATTTTTTAAATATTTAAGACTTTTTTGCCGCTATAATTATTATTTAATTATATTTGGAAGATGTGTTCGGTGTTATATTTTTTAATTGTATGATTATGATTTGTAGATTTTTGCCGTAAAAAATCTAGACTTCTATTATGACAATAAATGTTGTGTTTTATTATAATGATCTTAATAAAAATTAAAATACTTAAAGATAAGATATGAATAGGTTAATGTCTTCTGGCTTATTGTTTATTTTATTTAGCAGGCCATTTTTTTATGTTCGTGAAATAAATAATTATAAATATATAATATGAAAATAAGGCATTTAATAATTTAATTCGTCAATGCATGTTCATTTTTTAAACTTAATTCAATTTTTTATTTTAATTAGGGGTTATGTTATAGATAATTTGTTAATTATTCATGCGTATCGGAAATGCAATTTTGTATTAGCTCTTATTTTATTGATTTGTTTAACAACTTTTTGATGTTTTAAAAAAAAGAAAATATTTAAATTAACCAAATTTGATTTGATTGTAGTTTATTTATATTGTGCCCGTTGTCGAAGCACAGTCAACAGTATGGCTGCCCTGGCGATGTTAAGAGTCTTAACTCAACTCGAGAGAGGACTTCGACTAAGATGATGGTTGAGGTACATTGCTGTTCATTTTGCCCCCTTAAATCACATTTTTGAATGAAAAACTTTCTCGAAGACACGGCTAATTTTTGCTAAAATATCCTTTATCCACACGAGTTGTGATTTATTGATTTGCTGTCATAATTATACTAGTTAATATTTATTTTTTGTTCTATTGTGCTTTTATATTATTTTCAAATGATTATTTTGGATTAACTTAATTTAATGCTGTATTAGTTTCCATACTTTAAATTAAAACATTAAAGGCTTTCTTACAAGTAATCCAAGTGTAAAAAATTGCTTAAATATAAAAAAAAATGGAGTTTTATAAATGTTCAAAGATTCAATTTTATTTAAGACCCGTTAGTGAATTATTTACTGCGGAACCTGATGTTCTCGCGTCGGTTGGCTGGAGGAGTTACGAGCGCTATTTTAGTTTTTTTATTCAATTTTGTATGTAATTTGATTTGGAAGAAATTTATCATTTGAAATTTAAGATATTTATTTATTAGTGTATATGGTGGCAACAACAATTTGGACGGCTTTGCGATTTGATTAAAAAATAAAAAATGAATATATGATTTTTAGTTGGAAGGTTCACAGTTTTCACATTGAATGATATCAAAAACTAAAAAAAAAATTATTTATCATTTTAATTTTTTATAAACATCATTCTAATGTATATTTAAATTAATTTAAAAATTTGCAGAAGATTTAAGAGATTTGCACACAAAAGTTTATAAAATACGAAACCTTTTTGAAGTTATTCTGTTTACGTTGGGAGAAAGCAAAGCGGGCAACGGAACAAAGTCTAAATTATGATTTAATTCTTATAAATACTATAAATTAATCTGCTAAAAAGATTTCAATTAATGAATACCCGGATAATCAAATATTTTGGTCAATTAAAATATCAATTTAATGTCTATTGTAAATTATTTCATTAGATTTAAATTTAACAAATTCGTTTTTCAGAATTTATTTGACTAATATATTCATATAGGATTTATATTTGTTTTCTT
>MEIZ01000184.1:94503-105858 GCA_001723225.1 Globodera ellingtonae | reverse complement strand
AAAAGAGAAAGGACGAGAAGAAACTGTTCAAGATTGTAAAATATTTATTTTTCATAATGCCCTACGAACCGTACAGTCGATGGTATTTGCCGGATTATGTGGCATCTAGGTGAAATTTTTATACAAGTAAAAAAATGTTTAAAGTAATTTAAAAGCAACAATGCTATTTTTTAAAATGAACACGCAATGTTAAAAAATTCAAAATTTAACAAAAAATAGAATAAAAGTTATTAATTATTTTTTCACAAACAAAATAGTTAAGATAAAATATTCACATGCGCGTCTTGAATGTAAAGGTGGAAATATAATTATAATATTCGGACATAATCCAAAGCGCGCTAGAGAAATAAAATGTATACAACATTTATATAAAATGGTTTACCAAATACTAAAATATTAAACTTATAAAAAAATATATTCTTAAAATTTTATTTAAAAAATAAATTCGCTACGACAAAACTCTTTAATACCAAAATATTATATTATTACTTAAAAGAACGAGTATATTATATGAAAGATTGTAACAAGACCTATTTAATTAATATTTGTTTATAAAATTAACATTAATTTACTTTGGAGTAAAACAAATATTTATTATTTAACGAGAAAACGAAATTGTTTGTTATTTGTTTTAAAAATGCTTTATTTTGCAAAATTAAATTAATGAATAAATTTTATTAAATAAAATGTTTATCCTTATCCTTATTCTTTTTATTTTAAATATTTAAATTTAATTAAAGTCGAATTGAAAACGTGCAAAAAAGTTTAATTAATAAATAATACATGCTAGAAATTGATTAATAAATAAAAAATACAATATAGAATGATATTTTTGCGCAAAAAATAATATTTCTCGTTAAAATGCCAGGCATCATTAACTTTTTCACACCGATCTATGAATGGCGCGCATAAGGTTTTCTTGCGCGATTATACCAGCTCAAAAGGTCATAAGTGATAGCTAAAACCCAGCACCAAAAAAGTATTTTGATTAGCTAAAATTTAAAAAACACAACTATAATGTTATATTAAAAACACTTGGAACATTTTATTAATATTTTTAAATTAACTACTTGTTTTTTAAATAAACTTAAATCATCAATGAAAAATTTTAAAACAATATAAAAAGTTAATTTATAAAAATCAAATAATTATATTGCAAATTTATTTCTCCTTAATTATTATTCGTTTTAATTTCATATTTATAAAAATNCAATATAAAAAGTTAATTTATAAAAATCAAATAATTATATTGCAAATTTATTTCTCCTTAATTATTATTCGTTTTAATTTCATATTTATAAAAATAAAACTAATTCCAGCTACGATAACATGCATAACTATAAGATTTTTATAAACATTATTGCTATTAATTTGGAGAAATTATTTTACCTTCATTTTCATGACATAAAACTTACCTACATACAAATATAACGATTGATATGAGAAAAAAAATCATAATCCGTCTCTCACAAACCAAATTAATACAGAAATAAATGTTTTTTAAAATAAATTATAATGTGTGCATCGCTTTAACATGCCTAAGTTTGATTACATTAAATCGCATTGATCGCTGTTGATATCACCATAATTTGTGCTAATGGGCTGACAAAAACCACGATATATGTGATAAATACAAAGGTTATATATACCAGACAAATTTTTGAGGCAAACAAAAATTCATTAAATTTTAAATATATAAACATATCATTGTTTAAAGTTTAATAATCATAATTATTTATTGTCATAAAATGAAAAAAAATTAGAGCATTTTTAAAATTTTAAAAATACAAAATGTTATTGTCATAAATCAAAGATTTAGAAATTTCAATGCTAACTCCAAAAATTTAAGATGTTTCTCTGCCCTCTATCATTGGTACCAAACCCGTCAGAAAAAATAAAAAAACGGCCATCCATCATGGACTAAATTCAAAAAAATTAGAGAAGATATCAGAAATTAACAATACTAGCAACTGATTTAAAAATATATAATTAAAAAAATGTAATGTAATAAAATTTTATAAATTTTATGAAAATGAGAAAATATTAGAAAACTCAATCGGAACAAAATTAAATATCATTTTGATAAAGCTAGTTCACTTTCAAATTCCAAATCAGACAAATTTATAACAAAAATTCAGATTAAATATTATTCATCTAGCTTGAAACTTGTGGGGCATTAGTCATGATATTTGATAGAATGAATTCTAAATAATTCWTTCTTGATTGCAAAAGGATTTTCTGTTCAAGAAGAACAATTGTATGCAACTTCAATTAACCTTTTAACAAATTTGACAGTATCAGCAGTATAACTTTAATAAAAACATATTTTAAAACATGTTTATCATATATTTTTTGTATTCGTTCATTATGCTCATCTTTTATTAAAACAAGATTAAAAAAGATTGAAAAGTTCCAAAAGAAGTGTTGATTAATGTACAGTTGAATTATTATATTTTAAATTATTTTGAGTTAATATTTGGAAAATTAAAGTTAAAGGTAAAAACAAGTAAAAATAAAACCCTAAATAAATAAAACGCCTAACAAACCAATTTCTTTTAAAGTGATCTTTATTTTAAAATTTAGATAAAAACAGCTCTAAATATTGCTTGTTAAATTGTATAAAAAACTGCAAAATATATTTAAAATACTGAATCAAAACGATATTTTCAAAGAAACATAAAATATTAAATTATGAGACAACTAAAAGTATTTTTCTCAGCGAGCCAGGAGGATAATTATTTATGATGCTATTTTAATAGCTTGTTTTATTAAAATTCAGATGGATCATTTTGGGGGAACCAAATCTATCAGACGAGATCGATGAACATAAATATTAAAAAGTAGAATATTGATTTTATTAAAATTTACTCATAATAATAAATAATTTATAGTTCTTAATAATTGTGCTCGGTGTTATTATGCAGAAACAAAAAAGAGAGCAAGCAACGAAAATTTGGCGCCTTTAAAATGATGATTTRAAAAAGTWCAAAAAAAAATYATTTATAATTTTAAAAAATAAATTTTTTTTGACCTTCTTCATCTTAAAATTGTTATAGTCTGACGTTTTCTCTATACATTTTTATCTTTTTAAACAAATAAAATAAAGGTATTAAAAAGGGCGCGAAAGTTTAGGTTAATTATCTTATTAATTTATCTAAATGGCAGAAAATACAATATTCGGCTTCCTATGAGAGTAATAGATTTAGTAACATATGAAAATGTTCAAATCTTTATGGAAGAATTACCCTACATTATTATTAATTTGTAAATGCGAATAAAAAGTACAACATTTTTGTAAAAGAAACAATTATCAAACGTTTAATATACGCAATTTCAGTTCAAATGATACCTTTTATTTTTTAACAAATTCGCATTAAAATTTCAATTGAATAAAAATTGAACTAATATAATATACCGTATTAATAAATTCTCAAATAAACCCAATAGTTTCGTCGTCTGACATAGCGCCCGATTCTAGAAAGGAATTGAACCAAGAATCGAGAACAAAAATGTTTAACAAATAAAAACAATGATTTTGAATTAATTGATTTGCATTTAATCTAGAAATCTCAAAGGTATAAAGTTATAATTTAAAAGATTTTTTTTATTAAAAATTCTTATTGCAAGTTCAAATAACTAATTTTGAAAATGAAATTGCATACCCAATTTAAAAAACAACTGGAAAGTCCCACACTAGTCAATGGCGCTATGACACCATAAACTGGAGTTGCACGACATTATCAAAGTCCACATCGTGATTTAATTTATAATAAAAATTAAAGCAGTTTTAGAAGTAATTTTAACGGATTTTTACAACTAATGTAACGCGTAGAATAAACGGTTAATTTTTTACTTCAAAGGCACTCCTTCTGGGAGTTATGGACCTTAAGCTAAGGCACTTCTTTTAACGAGAAGTTAAATTTTTTTTGTTTTAATTTACAGTCCGTTTTACAAAGAAAATATGTTATTTAATTAAGAGCCCAAAGAAATCAGTTGAAAAGGCAAAAGTATTTAATTACAAATTTATTTTGCAAACAATAAGAAAGAAAAAATATCATAATGATAATCAATTAAAAATTTGTTCGTTACAGTCGTAAAAGCACAAACAGAATCATTTCGTGTAAAAACATTTTTAGATTAAAGATTAAATTTTCCAAAGTTTCAAGATGAAAGTGTTTGAATTCATCGCAACAATAAAATTCTATACATTTAAAATATTTSTCTTTTATTATATGGCGGATCCTTTAATTTAATAAACATTTATATATGTTATTTAAATTTAATTTAYTTTTCTATTAATATTTTATTATCACCCTTTAGTTATTTATTTATATTTGTCATTTGTCATTTTTCATTTATTTTATTTGCACATTATAAAATTAATGTTAGTTAGAGAAGATTATTTCATATTTCTCTCTAGTTTCATATTTTTTACTTATGATTCAATTTCATTTTTGTTTAATTTGATTTATTTTTCTTTTGGTTTTATTGCTTGTATAGATATCAAATAAAAAATAAAAAATTCAAAAACCGACATTATTGTATATTCAAAACAATAGTTAACCAGTTCTTACCTGATTGAATTACTATCAATAAATTACGGAACTCATTTCTCTCATTTTATTAATACAAAGGCATAAATCCTCAGCAAAAAAGCTTATCAGAATCATATTTTTTATCCTTTGAGACACGGCTGTATCAATTATAAAGCAAGCGCTATGAACAAAAGAAAGTAAACAAAAATTTATGCATTATAAAGGTCAACATAATTGAAAAAATAATTTAAATATTCCGCCTAAGTGCCGTCTCGGATGAAGTCGAAATAAAATAGCTAGCCATTACATTTTTTAAATCAGGCCAAGAAGCATGAACGAGAGCGAAAAGAAAGTGCAGGACTATTTAAATAATTTAATAATACAATTTAATATTAATAGGCTGCCTAAATAATTTAAAAAAATATATAATATTAATTTAAAAAAAAAATTAATCTTTTCGATCGCTGACAGTGCAAATTGCGAATGTCCAGTCAAAATTTAAATTGTGGGTGAGTATGTCCTGCAAATTCACAGAGAGTACAGTTAAATAAATTTTATATAATTGTATTATAAATTTACGTCTCTGAATGTAAGTTATAATCCTAAATGAATTTTCATAATTTAAAATTTATTTATCGTGATAAACTTAAAATAAATAAATAAAAATAAGTTACAATTCCAAAATTAAGTTTTTTTTTTCGAAACAAAAAGAACGTTAGTTTATAATCTGACAGAATTAATGCAACAAATAAGAATGGTGTCGGAAGCGGGTTCTGTAATGCATCACTCAAAAAACAAACAAAAATATTTTCAAAAATTTATCAAATAATKTTTGGAATTGAATTAGAAATAGCGCAAACTTCCCGAAAAATGGCCCGTTTATTGTCGGCTGCCCTAAGATGTCGGAAGGCCCATAAAAATAAAATTTTAGATAAAGAATAAATTATTAAACTAAAAACAATCTAATCAAAATTATAAATTATGCGTTGAGATAAAATTCATTAAGAAATTTAGGACAAAAATGTTTTTTTTATCCAGCATAATTAAAAATTAAATTTTAAATAACAAAATAATCTCAAATATCTAAAAATCAAAGAGCTAATAATTTTGATTAATTATGGATCGAAAATTAATTACTAATAATGCTTTAAAAATAACTTAAAATATCTGCTATCGGCCCCATAAGATACAACAAAAATAGCATTGTTAAAATGGCTAAGCACGCGGAAAGCGAAGCGAAACATCAAGTGAGGGAGTCAATTGGTTATCGTGAAAATTACCTTGTCAGTCTGCGACGTAAAAATAATTAATAGCAAAAGAATCTTTAAAATTAAACCTATAAAAATGCAAAACATAAAAAAATTCGATTTTTTGTAATTTTTATAAAGCTATAAAAATGATTTGCAACAAAAATTAATCATTAAAGACAAGAGTTGATCATCATAAAAGCTAAACCGAATTTGGAAAGATTGACCATTGTCAAAGTCAAAGTAGCAAAAAAATTCTTTATTTAAAAGATATTTCATAAAATAATATGAAAACATAATAATAGAACATGTGGCAATTTAATCAATTTAGTAAATATATGCCAGAGAAACACTTACGAAAAATAGACAACACGTTTTAAATAATTTAAATCAAACAAAAACTATTAAAATAAGCATAATAAATCAGTAAATATTGAATAATAATAGGGCATTAAATTAAAATAATGAAAATTATACTTAAAATAAAATAAAGGATATATGTAATTAATGTATTCAAAATAAAAAGTATTTAGAGCATAAATATTTAAAGTGGAGATATTTCAAATGTTAAATTAAAATTAAACTCAACCACAAAGATTATGATTATAAATTAAAAACCTTTTAATCAATATTATATTTAAATATCATTATTTTTTAAATATCATTTAATAAAGTTTTTTACATTATATAAGCATAGCCATAATTTTTGTCGCGAGTCCAAGCCTTGTATGTTTATAAACATTTTAACTATGATATATAAATAATAGATTGTCAGTATTCAATATTATTAAATTCATATTTCATATAAAATAAAATTCAAAAGAATTTGAATTTTTGAATGGATTCATAGCTGTTAAAAGGATTATTGCTGAAATATATTTTTACAAAAAATACCAATCTTTGCTAAGAAATTTATTGCAAAAATTCAGAAAGATGTGCTAAATTTTTTTCAAAAATTCTTTTTTTGAGCGCATTTTGATTAAAAATTTTCGAAATTTAATTAAAAAATGTTATTAATGGGGGGGGGGGAGTGTCTGTGTGTCGAGGGGAAAACGATAAATAAGTGCTCCCACTCAAGAAGGTTCGAACCCAGCAGTGCCCCCCGAACAGATAAATCTGAAAAGAATCTGAAGACAAGTAAATGTGGCATTTGCCCCAAACAAAGTACTAGATCGTTTCATAAAAATGTCGCTTTTTGACTTTTTGATAAAAAAGTCATATAAAAGTTGAAGCGACTCAATTTTTTTTATATGAAAATACCCCTATCTGAGTGGAGTATTTTGATAGGTWAACGGTCTCTGTAGCTTTTCATAGCGGCGAGATAATAATTCCCGAAACCGCTTTGGTCGAGCTAGCCAAAAACGGTTTTTTCGGTTTTAACCCGTTTTGCTTGGAGAAAGCTCTTCGTTTGTATCCATCCCCCTAAAAGAAAATCTGATTCTGCATCGAATTCAAAAAACCGCTTCCGGATCCGTCTTATTTTTGATTTTTTTAAAATCACTGAAGTTTTTCGCTAAAATCGGCTATTAGGAAATGACCAAAAATTTTTAAAAATTTATAAAAAATCAAAACGTCGAATCCGGGTATAATTTTTTGCATTCAATGCAGAAACAGCTATTCTCTAGAAGTTCTGCTGGCACCGAACAACTTTCTCGCTTTTGAACCAGTTTTAAATCCAAAAAACCATTTTTGGTCATTTCCGAATAACTTTTTTTTAATAATAAAATAAGATATAGGAATAATAAACTTGTTTCATTTTTAAAGGATTTATATAACAAAAACTATTTTATATTAATAAATTTAAAACCCGCGAGCTACAGCCTAAACGGCATTTTAGTGTGTTTTTTGTTTTTTTAATATTTTCTCCAACAATATGGGAAAGCTTAAAATTTTGTTCAACTTAATAGCATCTTTGTTTGTAGAGGATTATTAAAACTATTATGAACTATTAGGCATAAACGCACTTTTCAATTTGGCTTTTGTGGTTTGACTTTTAACCTTTTATAAAAAAATTCCTCCAGATCAACTTTTAACCTTCAATTCATATTTTGCTAGATTTTCTTCTGTGTTAGTTGTATTAGCTTGAAATTTGGGGGTTTTTGTTGGAGAAATTTTCCCATTCTTTATTGAAAAAATTTATTTTTTAAAGTCATATTTTTGAATATTGTTCATGAAAATCATATAAGTGTAGTACTACAATAAAATAATTGGATTGCTGATTTGGATCTGACCATAAGAGGCTGGCAGCGTTCACATCGGCTGTAACTAAAAAGGAATAGACATATTTAAATTAAAAAGGTCGCTTTGAATAAAAAAGTATTAACTTAAAATATTTGTCTTCCTATTGGCACCGAATATAGCAATTATGAAAGATGCCTTCGCAAAGAGCTTGATGATTTATATTGAAAGCCAAACCATGTTTTGTATAATTAAGTTAATTATATTTTTGTTAATAGGTTTTTCCGTATTGTTTCGTCTCTTCGTGTGATTTGCGCAGCTGCTTAAAGATAATCTAATTATATACTTTTTCAATTTTATTATATTTCTCACGTCGTCTTCTTCGCCGATCGAATTGTCGCAAAAAATCAGCTCGAAAACTTGCCCATTTTTTAAATGTTAACGCATTATTTCGTTTTTAAACAATTATTATAATGTTTGAAAATTATATCAGTAAAATGTATTGTTTTCAGAAATTATAATACCTTTAAAACATGATTTATAATAACGCTAAAAATTTTGAATAACAATAAATTATTTAATTTTATAACGAAAAAACTTTAAAAATATTTATGTTTATTAAACATTAATAGTTTATTAAACAAATTTCAATTTATCTTATATGTACCAAAGTTCAAGTTTAATCTATACATTTTTTTGTTTATTTCCAATTAATTGTTTGTTATATTTATTCAAAAAACATATTTCATTCTGGTTTATTTACTATATAACATTATTCTAGGTAATTGGCTTTTTTAATATCTCAAAGTTGTTTTACTTAGCAGATCTATATAACATTATTCTAGGTAATTGGCTTTTTTAATATCTCAAAGTTGTTTTACTTAGCAGATATATTTCCCGAAGTTTATTATCATTATGTATTCTTCATATTACATTTTAGCTGAGCACAGTCTCATTTCAAATTTTGTATTAGTGTCAAAGACTTGATTTTTGGTCAATAATGTAATCGATTAAATTTTATTTGAATTGATTGTGCGTAAAATATACATGTTGTTAGCATGCCCACGGCCGCGGCAGCGGAGTGGAGTGTCCGTCGAACTTTGAGTCGTGTGGGGGCGTACACAGTTCAAACCGCATTTTCGGACGTCGTCTTCTCCACATTCATGGCGTTCGGCTTTGTAATGCTTACTCACTTCGAGTATAATTTATTTGTTTATATTTAGTTTCTCACATGTTACAAATAATTAAGGTAGCTCTGATCTAATTTGGATTCGTGTATAATAAGTATTAGTTTTAATGTAAACTGATCACACTGCTTTTACGAGGCTATTTTCGCGAATCTTCAGAATAAGATATCTTTGAGGGTGTAAATTAAATATTATTAGCAGCTTTTAATTTTTATAAAAAATATGAATTATTTAAAAATAAAGTTATTGGAAAAGGTATTCATTTTTTATTTATTTCTTTATGTGTACCGTAAGATAGATATTCTTTAAAAAAGTAAATTTAATTATATCTGATGTTTTAAAATGGAAAATTTGATCATTGATAAATATTAATTTTACATATATTTATTTATAAATTTCAAGAAAAATTCAAAATAATTATTAAAAAGATTTGCGTTAAATTAAATTCAAAATATGGTACAAATTTTTATGCATTTTATTATTTACTTGATTTGTGAATTCAAATATTTCTATCCAGTGTTTATCAAATAGTTCGCGTTTAATTTCTTAATCCCATGTAATTTTTTGGATTTAAGCTAAGCACTCAACTTAATGCGTTTAATAAATATAAATTTTACTGAGCGTCGTCTTATTAATTTGTCAATAAATAATTTTAATTCGTTTCAGCATTCTTAGAAGGTATAAGTTTTAGATTATAAAATATGTTTTATAGTTTTACAGATGGTAGCTGTAATATTTTTTCTAAAAAATTTTTAATAGCAATATTTGGGGCCGAATATCCAAAAGCCAATGCTGATAGAATCATCCTAATCACAAAAAGGGCTATCAAGTATTTTTGTACGGGCGCTGACATGCCAAAATGAGGAACAAGAATGTTAAACGTGTTGCCATTTCGAAATCGAAGCACTTTTTTAAATAGAATGATAATATAGCATTATTTGAGCGTCTGTTTTATAAATTATTCTTGCCTTTTAGTATTTTTATACTCCGATAATGAATTTATAATTGTTATTTAATCTATTTTTGGAAATATAATATTGTTTATTTAGCTTATTTTCATTCATTTTTTTAAATATCAATATAATATTAAGTATTAAATTTGCTTATTTCTATTAATTTTTAAGTAACAGCACCATAATACGACGACTGTAATTATGCCTCTGTTTCATATTAATAAAAAATTTTCATTGAATTACTTCTTTTACTAAACTAAATAATTTTCATTTTTTCTAGAATTATAGACAAATTTTGTGATTTCGTCCAACTAAAAAATGAAAAGAAAAACTGCAAGTTCACCATTTTCCGGAAGCAACACAATTTCTTTTTTTATTTTCATTAGTTTTGATCTTTTAAAGTGTAATTTTTGATAACATTTATTATGAGATGTATTTTATTGGGTTTATTTTGGATTTTGTTTGTATTATTTGGCGCATTTTATTGGTGCAGTCTTCTGCTGTCCTTTACCAAATGACATCACACCCACAATCTAGCTGCCCGTTAATTGTAATTTTTATTCTAATTCAATATTTAAATCATCACTTATTTTATTTAGTATTCTATGCTAAATAACACATTTCTTTATTGAAATTTCGCTAAACAACAATCGAATTATTAAATCTTACTTCTCAAAGTTGTTTTACTTAGCAGATATATTTCCCGAAGTTTATTATCATTATGTATTTTTCATATTACATTTTAGCTGAGCACAGTCTCATTTCAAATCTTGTCTTTGTGTCAAAGACTTGATGGATGGTTGTTTTAGTTTAATTTCTGAACATTTTATTTTTTGGAGAAATAATGTGCTAAAAATAGAGAGTCAGGTGGCGAGAGTAATTTGGACATCAACTCACCCCATCTAAAAATTGTTTTAGTTTAATTTCTGAAAATTTTATTTTTTAAAGAAATAGTGTGC
Source organism: Globodera ellingtonae (assembly GCA_001723225.1). Classification (NCBI taxonomy): domain Eukaryota; kingdom Metazoa; phylum Nematoda; class Chromadorea; order Rhabditida; family Heteroderidae; genus Globodera; species Globodera ellingtonae. Next base: position 94,799 of record MEIZ01000184.1, on the reverse strand, counting down.
TAAAAAGAAAGAGTCAGGCGGCRAGAGTAATTTGGACATGAACGCACACYTTATGCTCCGAAGATCTCGAAGTTTTTAATTATATGCGAAATAAAAAATTAGTGTTTTAATATTTTACTATCCCTTAATATTTACAATCTGTATATTTATTTTCTTATTTATCATACTAAGATTCTAATAAATATTTCTTTGTTGACAAGCTTAAGATAWTCCGTCTCATAAACGTAAGCATTTGTAGGCAATGTAATATTTTTTTTATTTATAGCAATTTAAATWWTTYMWTTWWTWWTYMRKTT
>MEIZ01000184.1:72821-94455 GCA_001723225.1 Globodera ellingtonae | reverse complement strand
TTTTAAAGCCAAACAGCCAATTTTAAACTTATTTATATACTTTGAGAAATAAATAAGAATAAAAAATATATAGAAAAAAATAAAACAATTTAAAGCTTATTGAAAAATTTAAAAAACAATTAAAAATATTTAAAAAAATTCTTGAAAGCTGTAATCGTTTCTAAAGGTCAATAAACTAGTAACCCTTTAAATATGATGATATTTAATTATGAGTTGAACTCATGAAAAACATGCACTTCAAAGAAATTTATATTGTAAATGGAAGAAATTTTTTACAGTGAATTGTGTTTTTTGAAGATTAAGTACAAATCTAGGATGTTGTCTAGGTCAACAACCGAAACTTATTAAAACAAAAAAAAAGCAGAAACAATGTTACAAGCGAATAAAAAATAGTTAAAGATACGAGATATTAAAACATTAACTTTGACAAATTATCCAAAAGATAGATTATATGTGATATAATACAAATATCACTGAGCATAATTTAGAAACAAAAAAGCAAAGTGCTCGCGGGAAAATAAATGTTAAAAGTCAAAATGTAATGACAATTTAAACACGTTAAAATTAACAAATAATCAAAACTAATTATAATATTTGCAATGCATATTCAATAATTTTATTAATTTCAGCCGGCGGAGTTTCAGCAAAACACTTTACCGGTAGCAAACCTGGGTGTGAAGGCATGGATCTTGCGAACATCAACTAATAATAAAGAATAATTTAAGCATAAAAAAGTCAAAATTAAAAATAATTTATTTGAAAAAACAGAACACCAAAATACAGAAATCTTATAATCAGAAGAACGGAACGCACAATTTTTTACATACAAAAAATAATTTGAACATTTAACATCCATATTCTTTAAATTTTAGTAAAGGTCTCATAATTCGCATGTTAATACTTTATTACAGGATCGGCCTTGACGTTAATTGCGTTTCAAAACGAACGAACTGTGATTAATTTATAAGCATACAACGTTGATAAAACACAAATTTAGTATAAACTATAATTAAAAATGTTAGAAACTTGCATTCGTTGCGCCACCACAAGTTATACGATTATTACAGTAACTCAATGTAATATTTAAATTTAATACATTAATCAACACACAAATAAGTGCTAGATTATAAAAATTATCTATGATCGGACACCTAAGCCAAAGGTGGTAACGTTTAGATTGTTTATTATAAAAAAATAGTTACAATTAAAATGAAATGCCACAAATTAACCAAAATTCAACTTTGAAAAGATAATTATACAAATAAGTCAAGCATAAGCAATACAAATAAACTGTCACTGTCTGACTTTGCATAAAGCRCCTGAAAAGGAGTAAAATTTAATATTTATTGTTTGAATTTGTTTAGCTAAACATTTATAATTAAATGATTTTTAAATTAATAAAGATAACTAATAAATTCGTATTAATAACAAAAGTTTCGAAAAATAAATGCCAATGAAAATTTATATTTGAAAACAAATGAARTAAGTAAAGTTCATCTATCAAATATTAATTTTCTAAAAACAACGGTTAAAAATACAATTGATTTGAGTTGAAATAATACCTTAAAAATAGGCTGTATGATATTTTCAAAAGGCAGGCATAATCACTTCGTTTTAGATAATGTTAATTGTCAATATTAACCAAAAATTATAAATTTAAATTTTATATAAAATATTTAATTAAAAGAGAATCACATATTAATATGGCATTAAAATAAATATAATTTCAAATTTTAATTGTATACAAAAAAAGCTCAAGGATACATAATCTTATGAAAGAAAGACCCAAGCAACTTGTCAGATAAAAAATTGGGATTTGCTAAATTTAAACAGAGAGATCCAAGCCATAAATTAAAAAAAATAAAATTAAATATTTTAAACATTAGTCAGAAATTATATGAGTTATATATCTTTGACTGTTCGAGAATGCGAATTGTAAGCTGTAATTTTAATGGTTACGCAATATATGAGCATAAACGAAGGACCTCTCTCTGGTCAGTCATTTGTCAACAAAATAATGAAATGTGTAAAAAACTATATTATAATAGTTATTATATTACAAAATATTGTGAAGAAAGTCAAAAAACATAAATTTATTTTGTAAATACTGAGAAAACTAAATATTAATATTTGTAATATAAAAAACAAATTATTAGACACGTAAACTATAAATTGCACACAATTAAAATTAATGTTAACACCAAAGATATATTTAATTTTCAACGTAAAAAATAAAGATAAAAAAATCTTTTTAATAATTAAACTAATTATGCTAGAACTATTCGAATACAAAAAGCAGCAAAGAAATCAAATGATAAATATGCATGTGAGATCAGGCATTGTGCATGTTGCGCCAGGCCAGATCAACGCGGGAATTTTATCTTAATTAAAAGACACTTTTAGTAATTCACAAAAAAAAGAAGCATGGCTTAAGAAGCTGCCGGAACTATCAAAGGCACCTAATTTGTAAGGAACACAGACTTCACAAAAACTAACGCGGAAAAAGTGTTGAAGTGGCATCACGGCAGCGTCAAACCAACAATAAAAACATTAATAAATTAAATCAGCTAATTTAAAAATAAAATTATGAAAAATCAAAATGAATGTAACCAGATTTGTTCATAATTTAATTTCATGGKTGCAGTMGAATGAATAGTGCAACGAAAAGTTCATCTTCGAAGATATCAGATTTCAATATCATCATAGGATTAATATGGAAATAGTTTGTTTTTACAATAAATGAATTTTAGACCATGCTGAACTCACAGAAWTGATGTGGAATCGAGTGGAGAACTGTGAATAATGAAATTATATACATAATGTAATCTAATTCTGAAATAAATTTACAAATCATCTTGACAAATGTTTAGTCTATGCAACATTTTATTATTATAACTCACCACACAAACAAACATTTTTTAAAAGAATATCAATAAACTATAAAATTTGATTTGAAAAATGCCTAATGTAAAAAATAAATTTTACAAACAAATACATAGCATTAAAAATAACCATCGGTAAGCGACTGAAAGTAGAACGCACTTGAACAACGAATTGCGGAATTGTAAAAAGCTGAAAAGGAATACAAATTATCAACCGAATTTCTAAAATTACAAAAGCTTTATAAAAATTACTGTAAAATAAGAAATTTGAATTAAATTAAAGGGATGTGTGAAATTGGTATAAAAWAGACCAAAACCCATCACTTTAAGATAAAATTACTTAAAAACCAATTCAAAACTAGAATTTATGTTATAGRATACTAAAAGATTAATTTGTGATAAAAATATTTGTGGCCTTTAAATTTTAACAGCATGGGATAAGTTCTTATTATTAAATATAAAGTAATAAACATTAAAACGATTTATGCAATTTTCAAGGGATTGGAAAGTGGCAAGTGGCAAGTAATATAATAACAATTTATTATAAAATTAAATAATTAAGCTTTAACAAATATTATATTAAATGGAGCATTTCAACGTTATAATAATCTAATGACAAGCCTAAATTTAAAAATATTAGTTACAAATTAATTTAAATATTCATTCATGAACATGCAACGTAATATCATATCAAACATATATCGCTGATATAACATAAATAAAAATTGGTTCTAGTCCGGTTTATGCGTCCCATGAACTTTTATGCGTCCCATGAACTTTTATGCCTCCCTTGAACTTTTATGCGTCCCATAAACTTTTATGTGCGTCCCATGAAATTTATGCGTCCAGTGGAGTTCTACATTAAATTTTGTCATTTCTAAGATTTTTTCATCAAGTACTTGATTTTTGATAATAGTAAAGCTGGTACCCCCCATTTTAAAAAAAGGTAATACTCTAGTTTGTTCCCCTCCGGGGTTCGAAATCGGTCGAAATGGAGGTCAGATTCGGATTCTAGGCCCCCGGAATACCCCTAGAAACATCATTTTCTAAACATTGAAACAAAAAATCATTTATCCAAAAAGGGGGGAACAAACTGGAGTATTACTTTGTTCAAAAAACAAACAACCAAACGAACTTCGGCTTTTTAGATATCAGATTCGGATTCTAGGTCCCAGAAAAAAAAGCCTTAGAAACTATTTTCTAACAACTTTATAAAAAGTTTTTATTTTTTGATTAAAAAATTGGGACCCCCATTCTTTAGGCTTACCAAAAAATTTCTAAAGTAAAACATTTACACGGCATCATGGGACGCGTAAAAGTTCATGGGACGCATAAAAGTTCATGGGACGCATAAACCGGACTAGAACCTAAAAATTGGCCCAAAATGGCCATATTAAACAAAGAAAATTTTCACTCTTAAAACTATCAAATTTTTATGTTTCAAATAATAAATGGTTTCATGATCAACACTGAAGTAGGAACATCTTCATCAATTTTGTACATACCAATACAAAACTAAAAGCCAAAGTTCCTTTAATTGGATTATAAAGTTATGATGTGACAAGATATCTTGGCACGGTCAAGGAAAAGACCACCAATTTTTAAAAATTATACATTAATCAAGGTTGATATGGCAAGAATAAATGTGTATTTTATGCGTTCTTATTAATACTATATTAGTTATTATATTATTGAATTTTTTAACTTTTTTGATTTTATCTGACTATACTCTCCTTTTTCATACCTAAATTTTTATATTAGAGAGTCCGTTTCGGTAATGTGAAGTCGGAAGCTTTAAAAACGAACAAATTTAATTATTTATTGAAAATAATAAATCTGCAAAACGATATAGAAAGCCTTTTAACAGTTGCGGCGTTGATGTGGCTTACAAATTAGCCCATTCCTATTTGTTACGATTTGTAAAATAAAAAATTATAGATTAAATTACGAGTATTGGACTCCAACTTATTTGAGAGTCAGTGCGATGAACTTTTTTTCTGTAAAATTAAAAAAATTTAAAAACAAATTTTATTTTATAAATAATTTTATTTGCTGGTGTTGAGGGTTTAAAATAAAATGGTTGGATTAGTAGCTTTAAATAAAATTTTGTTTCTATTTGTATTTTTAACTTTGACTACTTAGACTAAATTTACATTAGATTTTATCTTTTCTTTCACATTCGTATTTAAGTTTTAAAATAATAAATAGTTATTTTTTTCGTTAAATATTTTCAATTTGTATTACAGCTGCTCCAACAATTCTGACGCGCGATCGGCTTGAAGAGCAATATGTAGTGAAAGCTCCCTTTGGGGTTGCGTTCTTGGTCTCTGCTTTTGACACTCGAACTCGACTTCTGTCCAGCTGTGATATTTCCATTATGGATGGCACACACTCCTCCCATTATTATTTATCTTTTTAGGTTATATTGACAAACAATTAATATATTTTGCTAAGCTCATTTATTTCATAGTTTTTATATTTATATTGTACTAATTAAATCTTAATAAAAGTTTAATTTAATGTTTTTAGTCACTCCGCGGATTGATATTTCATTGGGTTTCAATAGATTTTGGGTAAAATATAACAGTTACTTACTTATTTTTATTTAATTCAATTTTATCGAGAACTTTATTTACATAATAATTATAGCGTAAATTTGTCAACCACTTTCTCAAATCGTATAAAAATGGCAATCATATAGCCTGAAAACGCAAAAAAAAACAACAACTTTTAATTGTGTTGAAAATAAAAAATTATAGAAAATTCTTGCAAAAGCACTATCGGGAAATTTTAAATATTATATAATGAAAATGTTGTTARTTTTTACATTTCATGGGTTTATAATATGCACTTACTTTATTCTTTAATGTTTTTAATATGTTTTAATAAAATAATAATTAACATTACATTTAACTTTTGAATTTCAGAGTTTAAAAATATTTTTGGATCATTTACGGGTAAAGACTTATGTCGCATATTTACATCATAATTTAAAATTTGCCTACGACTCGAGCTGATCCCCTGAAAAGCTCCCGCRCGTAGTAATCGAACGGCTTCTTCCCCCCTGGTTAATGTCCCTTTTGAGCGGGCGGGCAAATGCCTAAACAGAGTATTTCTTTTATATTTATCAAATTTTGGTATATGCGTCAGCCACGGCGACTCGGTGCAGTCGGTTGAACTCTTTAGTGGTCTAAACCTTGGCTTTTTAATAATTATATTTCTCATTTTGACAATCTTTATATTAATCATATTTATTCTTAAAATTATTTGATGATTTTTGATTGTTTTTTGATTAAATAATTTTGTAATCAAGGGAATCTTTATTTGACAAACTTCATATTTTATTCAAATATTGGCATAAGAACGACGTTTATATTGTTTTTTATATCAATTTAAGATTAATTTACTTTAAATTAAAAAAATATATCAATTGTTATCAAGCTTATACATTCTTTAAATATGAAAATTTAAATAATATGTTTGGTATATTTATTTGTATTTAAATTCTTAAGTATTTTTTTATTTTTGGTAGTGTTTATTCTATGTTAAAATGTTGGGTTTAGGATTTCTGTTTAAATATAGTAAAGCYAAGGGCAATTCTCTTTAAAATATTTTAATAACAATTTTAATTTTTAAAAAGTTTTAAAGATTAACCGTTTTAATATTTTTAAAAATTAATTYAATATTTAAAAACGCTGATGTTTAATTAATTTTTAAAAGATGATTTGTGAAGTTTTATTTGTTTTTTGTGAATATGAAAATTGGGTTAATTTAGAAAATCTTATATTTTCAATTTTGCTTTGAAATTTAAAAAAAAATATTCAAAACCACCAGAAAATAATTAGCAATCGTGTTGGTGCCGGATTTAATCTTGCATCCTTTTTTATCATCCAATTCTAAAATAAATTTGAAAATTTGTTTTGTATTAAGATATTTATTAGTAGATTAAATTAAATGATTAATTTTATTAAATCAAAGTTTATTGCATAATAGATTAAAATTAGTCAACCTATCGCTTATGTTAATGTTTAGTTTTTTAATTATCAAAATTTATTTATAATCTTTTAATATTAGCAATTTTATTTATTTTTTGTAGCTAATTCATCAATTTCGTCTTCTTTCTTGTTATGTAATGTTTAGAATAATATTCATTTATTAATCTTTATTTTATTTTTTATTCGATGAATTTTGTGTTGCCATTTTTTTTTTTTGCAATATTCATTAATGCTTTGACTTTGGCATTTTATCCCCTCTTCTCCCCTTGTGAATTTTTTCCCTGTGGCATTTTCTACCTTTTGGCCTCCCGGTTTAGCCTCCCGTTTGGTATTTTCTCCCTTTTGGCATTTCGCCTTTTGGCATTTTTCGCTTTTGTTCTTCCCTTTGCCATTTTCTCCCCTCTTATCCCCTTGTGCATTTTTTCCCTTTTGGCCTCCCGTTTGGTATTTCTCCCTTTTGGCATTTTCTTCCCATTGGCATTTTCCTTTTTAGCATTTTTCCCTTTTAGCATTTTTCATTTTTGATTACGTTGTAATAAATTGGAACAATTACGGCTTTATAAATTTAATAGTCGCAATGTTTTTATAGTAATAATTATATTMATTTACAATATTCAATTGGTTGATAGAAAAATAATGGTATCCTTGCATTTTTAGCATATTTTATAATCCTTTAATGTATTTAAAAATATTTTAATTATTTATAGTTATAAACATTTCATTTATTTAACGATATTTTACAAAATACCTTTTAAAATTCTTGCCAAACCTATGTTTTTGCAACTAGAATTAAAATAAAAGCACAAATAAATATTAATGTTAACAATCGTGGGTTGTATAAAAATTCACATTATCTTAAAAAATAAACCGCACACCGGTGCAAAAACTTTAAAAATTAAAATGCAAAAATTTTTTATACACCTAAAAATAGTTGACCAATTATGATTCTAGCACAAAACAAAAAATTGTTCTTAATAAATAATTTTAAATTAAAAGAAAGAAATTACAAAAAGAAAATTATTATAAATAATATGTTCATTCATACTACTTTCTGCTAGATGCCAAAACAATTTGAGAGTAATACTAAGATATAATAAAATTAACAAAAACTAAACATTGCAATAATTTACTTATTAAATATGTATTTTAAAAGTGGAATATTGAAAACGGCTGTGAAAATTTCACACATATTATATTATATTCGTGTATCAAAAAATGAATTGTATATTGGCTAAAAAAGCTAGCAAATAAAATTCAATTGGATCTTGAACAAAAAAATCAAATCAAAAAATTTAACTAAAAATAAAATTTGCAGGTCTATTAATTATCTACAAACTGCGCAATGAATTTAATTCTRAAATTAGATTCTTCTCAGACATTAAGTATTTAGTTTATATCTTGTAAATCAAAGAATCTTTAATTTATATATGTGTGTTGAAACATCAAGAACACAAAGATAAAAAATATTAAATGGCGTTTGAGAAATTTATATTGATGTTCACTACGTTTAAAATTTGTTGCATAAGAAGTGCGCGAAAATATATTTGATTGATTAACTGAATGCTCCAATGAGTAACATAAATCTCAGACCCTTTTTCAAACATAAAAATTTTTAATTGTAACGGAAATAATAAACAAAAACCGAGCTTCAGGGAATGAAAAATATGGATGTTTTTCATTTTATTAATATAAAAATTACGTTTATCAATCTCTTATCTTACGCATTAATTGCTTTTTTTAAAAATTGTTTATTGTTTTAAATTTTTTATTTTACCTTACGAGCAGTTGATTTTAGTTAGATTTGTCTTAAGATATTTAATTTTAATATTTTCTATTATACGATCAATAACAATTATTTCAATAAAAAAGTATTATTCGTTTTACTAATTGTTCACTTCAATTTGAGATAAAAATTTATATTTTTGGTGTTTTATAAATCATTTATCATAAAACAAATATTTTTTCATTAAGAGTTTAATGCCTAAACTTAAATTATTTAGGTAGAACACAAATCGGTTTCATAAATTAATTGTCTTACCATTAAAGAGTTATTTTTTTTTTAGAATTGGATTAAAAAAATAAAATATTATTGTAACCATTTTTGTTAGTTGTAATTTWAAAAAAAAAATTTATTATTAGTAAAAATCATTTTTAAAGGCAGTATTTTAATGAATGATTAATAAAATGAAATTTTGCTCGGTTAAGAAGAAACTCTAAACGAATTGTTAATTTTATTGTGATATAATTTAAAAAATTAATCTCGCTTTTTTGGTGACATTTCATTTGTACAAAAAATTCCGATTTAGCCAACAAGATAGGGTTTGGTGATTCATCGCCGAAAGCTGTTTGTAGTAAAAGTGGTTCTTCGTTTCGTCCTTGGCAACACTATTCCTGTCGTGTTGTCGCCGATTGGCCATCCTTTCATAATTCCTTTAAATTTATATTAAAATGTAATCATTCATGATCAAAAAAATATTTTGCTTACTTCTGTTCATTGTATTTACGCTTGCGCTATTCATGCTGGGTCACAACCAAATTTTAATTAATAATAATTGCTGTGTTAATTATATTAGTATATTATTAAATTCAGAATTACATTTTTGTTATTCAAAGTATATTTAATTATCCGGGGTGATAAGCTGTCTCATATTTTATTTTATTAAAATTTCCAAAATTTATTTTGTGCCCAACAAAAAGGGACGATTCGTTGTTCTTTTTATTAAATTTTTCTTCATATATCACTAAGCTTTTATTTCTTTTTACTTTTTTAATTATTTGTACATTTATATTTAGTTTAATTTGTTTGACTAACTAAAAATATCAAATAAAAAARCAAATGGCATTGGTTATAACATATAAGCTACAGATACAAATACGCCGTCAATGMATGCAACAAGCACAACTTKGGAATTAAAAAAATAGCATTTACCTTAAAATTTAAATGCGTCTCTTCTTCTGACTAAACGAGGCTACTGGACCGACTGCATTTTCGAAATGCTGTGCATAGGGGCAAATGAAAACTTCTAATAAAAAAGCATGTTGTTACATTATTTGAATTAAATAGATTCCATTATTTTTTTAATTTATAATCATTAACAAGAAAGAAACATAATTCGTTTATAAAGATGAAAACAAAACCAAAGTCGAAAGACATTTACAACTAAAAAAACATAAAAAATTAAATAATTAACAAAATGTTAAACTCAATGAAATACAAAATGAACTACCTAAATAAAATATTTAAATTTAAAATAACATTGGCAAACCGTCAAAAGTAAAGCTGAAAACAATTGATATTTATTTCTACATTAAAATACCATTAATAAATTGTAAAAATAATTTTTAGATTTCTAGTATTAAACTAAGATATATAAGGTGTCGTTTCTAATTATCGATATAATGTTGTTTATTTTAACAAAGGCATGGAAAATGTATAGTTATTAGTTTATTTCATATAAGTTTATTTTTCTTATAGAATCATTTATTACGGTGTGTGCTTTAAATAGAAAATAAACAAACTTTGCTTTGTTATTTGTATTTAGCATATTGCAATTTAAATAATAATAATCAGTTTTAACCCTAACTTATATTTTAGTAATTGTAGCTTTTATGAAACACTTTTATGACCTTTTTATAAACGAAATATTAAGAAGTTAAATTAATTTCTTAGAATATTTTTCAATAATTAAAATAATGTGGTTTTTTTATTAAAAGTTTCTTTTCAGTATAAAGTAATTTTATTATAAAAACAGTTATATTTTAAATATTTATAATTTATTGATTTATCATTTCCAATTATAGTTTTAGTTTCTAAATTTTTTGGAGCAATTGCTTAGCCCTCAGCAAACGCTGCACTCTTGGATCCGGTGCATCAATGCGCTAAAAATCAAATCACGAATCACATCAAACAATGCCAGTAAACTGTACCGTCGTGCGAAGGATGTGATGGTTGTCGTTGAAGATCTTATCAGCTTCGTTCCCACTTGAACTTGGAGACTTTCTGGCCTTGTCGCCACGTTTTTTGACCATTTCTTCAATCTACAAATGTCGTACAAAATCACAGAAATTTAAATTTTCATGTTTGATTAAAGCATGTTTATGACTGGCAAATTTAAACGTTTGAAATATTTTTAAAATAAGTATATGTTCAGCAGGCGTAAGTAGGTTGCTATTGTTAAATTAATTGTGAATTCTAAAATTAATATTGTGCATTAGTAGGTATATCATGAAGAAATATAATTTAAGCTTATTACTATTTATAAGGTTTTACAATTTTTCCCCAATAGCTATGTGATGACCAGAAGTCACTTGACGAGGGCGACCTTTTAATTTATTTAATCAAGAAATAACTTGTTAAGTTTTATTATAATATTTTTGGTTACAATTAGTAAATTTTGCTTTTCATCAAATAAATTTGTAATAGCAATACAAATCGAAAAGTTCAAAATTTTAAAAAGCTCACGTTATATATTTATTAATAATTTAATCTCTTAATTTTTGTGACAAATGAAAAAATTATGATTTTGCAGACTTYGAGCCTCAAATTTGCGGCGCGTGTTCGTGCGTAAGCATCGTTGAGACGCATCTTCACTTAATCCTTCTTAAACTATTTATTATAAAATACAAATTAAGGTTTTATTATAATATTTTTGATTAACAATTAGTAAATTTTGCTTTTATTCAAGTTAATTTGTAATAGCAATAAAACCGAAAAGTTCAAATTTTTGTATTCAATATTAATCATGCAATACAAATGAAAATGTACGCTTTAAGACCAAATCTCATACACAAAATGCACCCACAAAGATCGATGTTTTTCAAGTTTTTTTATATTTGTTTTTGTTACATTTGTTCGTTTCGTTTGTATAAAATACTCAAAAATTTTTTAAATCTTTTCTAATAATTGTTTAACTTCCAATGCAATGCTTTTGTACAAATAAAATTCTATTCAATTTATTAATTTGTAGAGATCTCGATGTGAAGAGACCCTTGAAGGTCTTCTTTGGGTTCAGATTAATTTTTCCACATAATGGTTTAATAAAATCGGTTAAATAAAATGAATTTTAGAATTGCCAACCAATTAAAAAAAATGAATAATTTGGTAGCGTAATTCAGCGTCATAAAAAAATACTTTTAATTATGACATTTGCTCTTGAAAGCGTTTTTGCGCGTTAAAGCCGTTCTTGTTTTGTTAGGCTTAATTTATTCTTTTTTATATGCGTTTTTTAATTTAAGAAAAATGATATTTTTAGACACTGRAAAAATTCCGGTAACCAAAAAATGCATTTAAAGTCCAAATAAATTATGTAGGGAGCATGGCACAACTAAGGACCTCAAAAGCAGTGGAAGACCCCGGCCAGTGAACAACTCCTTAACCCGATAGCTCATCAAATTGAGGGTGGGCCAAATCCATGGATTTCAATGAGTAAAATGGCACAAGATACAGGCCTGAAGAGAGGCACAGTCAAACGAAACCCCGTAGGCGAACTGGGAGTTAGGCCTTACGAACTGCAAAAGCACAACTTCCTATCGAGCAGATGAAAAAAGTTAGGGTCCATAGAAATTGATTGGTCCTCCTGCGGCACGAGCTCAGGACAAATTTTTACGGGCAATTAAATTTTCATAGCGAAGCTGCACACAACCACCAAAATGACAGTATATGGTCTCCAGAATCTCCTCTTTCCAATGCCATTTGACTCATTCTCTTCACCCCTCTCTTCTCTTTTGGTTTGGGGAGGGATTACCGATTTGTTGATTTTTGTGGAAAATGGGGTCAAAATCACTAAAAACTAATACATGGAGGAAATTCTCAAATGCGTCGTGAAGCCTTGGACAGTTAGCCATTTCGGCAATAGGGAATGAATTTTCCAACAAGACTCCGCTCCGGCCCACAGGGCAAAAGAAACCCGGGATTGCTGCAGGGCCAATTTTCCGGTTTTATCGGTGCTTAGGAATGACCCCCTTACTCTCCTGAATTAACCCCATAAATTATTCTGCTTGCGGTTAATTTTGGAGTCAAGGGTCTGTGCCAAGCCCCACAAAAATTTGGACGTGCTTTGACGTTCCCTTCCCCGGGAATGGGACAAATATCCGCCCAGGAGCTGCGTGCCATCACCGAAAATTTTTCCGCACGTTTCCGCCTCTGTAGCCGATCCAAGGTGTTGAACTTTAAAACGTCCGGATTATTTTTAATCTCTACTCTTTTGCGAACATTTTGAATGTTTTTTGGTTTAATTTGATTATGTTTGAAAAAAGTTATGGTAAAAAATAAGTGGTGCAGGACTTTTGGGTCACCCTGTATCAAAATAAACTAACAATTTAACGGCAAAAAAATAAAACGATAATATAAAAATTCATTAACAAATTTATACCAGGCCAATATTTCCATTTTAAATATATTTGAATTCTACTTTCTATTCATGAGAGCAATTGAATACGAATGAATATTCAAAATAACCCAGGAACTTCTCATTTAAATATTGTCAAGATCATATTAAACTGCCGATTTTCTTTTTAATAAATCAAAATAAGAAAACTAAAAAACCATTCATTTAACTCTAAACAAAATAAATCGCAATCCATGAGGCTGGACATGTGTTAGAATCATTGCTTCATTAAAACTATCGGTTCCATTAATAAAAACAATTTCAACTGACATTTTTTTAGAAAAGATAAAAACTCAATTGATACTGGGACTTATACTTTGAAAAAACGTGCAGCAAAAGCTATTTTAATTTGTCGAAATAAATTTTGAAAATATTTAATAAGATTTTATTTATTTTTTGTGTAATGAGATTTTTGACTTGTTATTATTTTAACGCCACTTGCTCATCTTTCTTATTTACTTATTCATTTTTCAATACTTTATAATTTAGAAATATCATTTTTTTGTCAACATTTGGCAATGTTATTTAAAATAAAAATATAATTTTGTCTGATAAATTTTATTTATTTCATTGTTATTTTTATTTACATTTGTCATTTCCTTTCTTTTGTCTATTTTCATGAAAGAGTTATGTGATCATTCTTTAGCATATGATATTATTTTGTATAAGGAAAAAAGTTTTCATTTTAATTTTTCCGAGCAAATGCATTTTGCCAAGACTCCTCCAATTGTCTTCCGCCCTTAACCACAGCCTTCTCGCCTTCTCATGCACATGGTTTCTTGTTATATACGAAGTGGTAAATAATTTATTATTTAATTTAGATTAACTTCTTATTATGTAAACGCTGAAGTCAGAAGTGGCGGATAATTTTTTTGGTTATAATTAGGGATGGGCTTTTTAGTCTTTTGACTATTTTTTTCTGAACGCGTCTTGCTCTGCAAAGTACGAAAATCGAGTTTTTAAGGCACAGCGATCGTTTCTCATCCAGTTTTACTAATAGTGACTATTTTTTAGTCTTTTATTTTTCGGTGACTAAAATAGTACTAGTGTCTATTTTGTGCTTTTTCGGAAAATTCCTTAAGAAAAATGCAATAAAACCGAAAAATCATTAATATTTTGGCCTTTTTAGAAGAGACTATTGCATTTTTAAGGGATTATTTTACCGACTATTTTTGATTTTTAGTGACCAAAAATCCCATCCCTAGTTATAAGACAATTTTAAAAATATTGAAATTTGCTCTTTTTATTTATTGGCTTTAAATTGTACTCAAATAAAAAAGAATTTTATTGTTAATTTTTGTTAATAGAGTTTGTATTATATGAATTAATAATATGAAATTGTAGCTCTGATTTAAATTTTATTAATGATAATTTTAGTAACTCAAATTAAATATTTAGCTTTTTAATATTTTTGTATTTCTTTAAATCCGCTCATTTTTTATATTTTAGATCGCWTTATCATTTTATAACAAAATTATCAGTCAGTAATTAAATAAATAAAAATAAATAAATTTAAGAAG
This sequence comes from Globodera ellingtonae, assembly GCA_001723225.1. NCBI lineage: Eukaryota > Metazoa > Nematoda > Chromadorea > Rhabditida > Heteroderidae > Globodera > Globodera ellingtonae. The sequence continues at coordinate 79,672 of MEIZ01000184.1, read as the reverse complement.
TAGATAAAAAACAAATAATTCTTTTTATTACTTTTTAATAAATGTTTTAAATAATTKTGCTATCTTAATGAATTAAAGGTTGTTMATAATTACTGCGAATTTCACTTCTCCAGCGGAAGAATCGCTTGCCCGAGGGGCATTACGGATGTAAGCCAATGTACTGTTTGCCTGAGTWTCACTTTTAGGATTAAAAAAAGACGTAGCTGAAGTCAACCTGGTACAATGATCCTGTGCCTCCAGTTCCGCCTTCTGGTTCTCTACCTCTTGCGRAGTTGCAATTAAAAATTTAAAATCAAATTATTTCAGTGGCCCATACTATCATTATATATTACCTAGGTGGTTTTGAATTGTACATTGCTCTTTCTTAGTTTTTTTCGTTAATCTCTAATTTTAAACCTCATAATTATAATTTTTTAATACATTAGTTTTTTAACTTAAATCAATTATTGGATAGTTCTAATATTTTTTTGTTATTGTGTACAAATTAAGGGTTTTCAAGTAATGTATTGCAAATTTTGTTTTATAAATAAATATAATTGTAATTTTTATTATACTGTTTTCTAAATAAGTTTTTGTTTAATAATTTAATAATTTCTTTTTATTTTAACATTTCATTTATTCAAATTTAACATTCACTTTTTTTTTACTGCGGCACTACTGTTTATCAGCAATCTTAATTTGTTTTTATTTTACCAGCGAAATTTTTCATTTCTCTCGTACAATTTATTGTACAAAAATTTGCTGGAATCTATTTTAAATATTTTTTATTGAAATTTTTTTAAAGATTTCAAACGTCATTATTTTAATATGCGGTATAACTTTACTAATTAAAATTTAATGCCTTTATACACAGTATTGTTGAGTCAAAATAGTTTCTTGAGTTTATTTATTCTAATTATAATAATTGGTTTTAGAATACTTTCGTTTTAGAATACTGTCATCTCCTCATTTTTTATATTTTAGATCAGCGTTTTCATTTTATAAAAAATTTAGATCAATCATTAATTAAATAAAAAAAAATAAATTTAAGAAGTAGATAAAAAACAAATAATTCTTTTTATTACTTTTTAAGAACAAGGCCATGGGTACATCTCCGATAAGTCCATACCAGCTTCAGCTTGACATTGCCCAGCACCGTCACTGGATTTAATTATTTGTTTTATTTTTTAATTTATAAATTTAATAATCTTTTGCTTTTTTTAATTACAAATTAAAAATTCTAACAACTTTCGCTCACAATTTGGAGTTTTTTAGCAAGAGTTTATATACGAGTTATTAGCCTCCCTTTAACAACAATAACCTTTAAAAATAGACCTTGATTTGGCTTTAAATTTTTTCACACATTATCAATCATGTTTAAAATTTGCAGAGTTTTAACCATAACTTAAACTTTTATATTATATATTATTTTTTAATGGGTTGTATTAGATTTGCTCCTAATCTTAATAATGTATAAATTTATAATTTGTATAAATATCCTTGCGATTGCATACGTGCTAATTTTTCCAAAAATGAACAAAGATACTTATTATTCTTTATATTATTTAAACATTATTTTTTTTGTGCTGTTTTTGGCCTCCGTGTTACACATTCAATCTTGGGTTTAACGGCTATCAACTGGTTTATATGGGATATAAAGGGGGAATTCTGAAAGAAATTCCCTTTTTCTTTCGTGTCATCTTCACCTATTTGTAATTTAATTAATATTATATCAGATGGCATTATTAATATTTTTTAGCAATCAATATAGCCCGTTTTTAACGCTTTTTATTGTATATATCTCGAAAGCTTTTAAACAACTCTTTATCATTTTTTATTGGATAAAACTACTACTTTTTATCGGAGATTTAATTAATTGCAGAAATTTTTATCGTAAACTTTTTTACCTTAGAAAAAATTGCGTTATATTTTTTCATTTTTATTAGTCAATTATTAATTAGTACACAACAACATGTATTAATTTTGAATATTTATAGTTTCTCAATGTAAATTTTTAATTTAAAGCTAGCGGCGCAACGCTTTTCACTGAAATCATTTCTTAATTTCACATTACGGCATGGCTGCAATTTTTCACACATTTAAAAAATCAGATAATATTAAATGCACAGTTTTAATAATGATTTAAAATTGCCTTATGTACTTTTTTCAAATTATTTTTATATATTTTACTATTTTCATCCCGCAAAACGGTCGACCTGGTTTTAATCAATTGTAAATTCTTTAGTGTTAAATCGCCATAAACAAATCTGAGACATTTTGTACTTTGGGCCTGACTTGACTAAAAATTAACAATTTGGCATTATTATATTTCAGTTTTTTCTCCAAATGTTTTAAAGCTTATTAATAATATTTTATATTACAATAAAGCGCATTTTGTGAATAGCGATTTTCTATGCATAATTATTACATAATAAGTGGGGGTCGTAAGAAATTTGGGATTCGCACTCTATTTAATGTTATATAATTTATTGGGTTTTGAGTAACTTTTAAATGCATATGGTGCTCGTTCCCTTGTCCCTTTTCAGGGCATCCACGAATTGGGTCAAGCCTCCATAACCCATAGCATATGTTTGACTTTTGATCCAAAGCATATGCTTTATGTAATTTTATCTCGGTCTAAAATCCAATGCCAATATTTCCTCAAGGAATATAGTTTTTATAAAAGCCTTTAAGTTTAATAATAGACATATGTACGACTTAAGAACATTTTTACTTTATTAATTTTAAATAAATTATATATTTGTTATGTTAATCTTCAGCGTAAATTAATTAAAGAAAAAAATAGAATTATAAACATTAGATAATTTAATTAGCGTAAAATTCGTTTTGGTGTTTAACTTTTTATTTGTCAGTTAATTTTTGGGTTTATATTGCTTATGGGGCACAAACCCGTAAGTTTGTGTTTTATTTATTTGTTATTTTTGTTAATTTTCTTTTTTTTTAATTTACAAATAGACAGAGTCGATAAAGATAGCTGTTATATTTTATTATTGATTCACTTTGGATATTCTGACAAATTTTTAATTTGCCGTAGCTAATTTTTGAAAAATTAGATTTATTATCTTTTGATTATTTGTTGTGATTTAAAGTTTAATTTAAGAAAGTATTATACTATTATTAATAAGCTGGCATATGAAACGAGGTCAATGAGGCATTCTTCAGTATTAGGATAATAAATATTTCTTTACCTAATTATTTTTTTGATTTAAGCCTTATTTTATAAATTTCATAGAATTGAAACTTTTTGTTTTTCAAACTTAATGTTTTTTCCCAATTTTTCAACCGTTCCAACGTTGGTGGTCCACACTTCCCAGCTTTCTAGTATTCTTTTTTGTTTTCATTTTTACAACCCAAAAAAACATCAAAGTCTGTGAGTCACTATTAAATTTTATTTCTATTCATTGCCTAATTTTCCGCTTTCTAATTTGGGTTGGTCTGCGCCGACTTTTTAGAATATTTTTTTATTTATGTGTTACTTTCTGTTGTATCGCGTTTATAGAGCTTATTTTTGGATATTGTCATTTATTAATTTTTATAAAAATAACTTTGCTTATATAATTTTAAACAGATTTTCGAGATTACTCATATTCTAAATGAACTTMATTATCAAATGCCGTCTGGAAACATATATTAGTAATTTTTATACTGCTTTTGAAGCTGTGCAAATATTTTAACCTTTTAAAAGAATTTTTTTCAATTTCAGAATTAAAGTCTCATTAATGAATTTTTCAGTGTATTACGCTAATATTGTTCTTTGTGTAAGGTTATCTTTTTCTGTATTTTTTAAGGTGTTTTAATATTTAACATGACATGCGTTTATTAACAAAATGTTTGTTTGTTATATTAAATCTAGGTTGAGCTGCTGAGCCAATTTTTCGATATATTTTAAAACTTTTTAATGACATTGTGCGTTCAAACAATTTCCATATATAAGTACATACTCTCAGCTTGGGGTTAAAATTAAAATTGTAATTGACACGTTTTAACTGATTGTTAACGGTGTTACATATTGATGAGAAGGAAAAACGGCAATTTGCTCATAATTTATCAAACATTTTAAATTTATTTTTGACAATAACATTAAAAATACATTTATTTGTCGTCGTTGTTGAATTATAAGAAATTAAACAAGATAAATTTTAGCAAGAATATTTAGAATGAATGAATATTGTTTATTTTTGCATAAAAAAATTTTATTTAAAAAAAAATGTATTTTTTGCTTGCCCCCCTATTATATGCTGGAGATTATTTTTTGATTTAATTTGTTAAACTCAATTTCAATAAAACACTATATAATAGTAAACCAAGTTGTTTTTGACAATTTGTTTATATTTTATTTACTTAAAAAATTATTTGTGTTTGCTGGCACTTGTATTATACACCCCGTTTTAATTTTATACGATTTTTTACAAACAATCAAAACCTGACTGTTTTTTTTGTTTTCAACTTTCTATTTGCTCAATTAAACTGGTTTTAATATTAATTAAAATTTTCAACGGCTTCACAACACTCTTTGTAGTTTTTCTTTAATATTTTTATGAATGAGTTTCATATTAACTGAGAAGAAAGTTAAATATTTAAATGCCCATCAATTTACTTAAAATTAAGCAATTTATCGACGACAATTTATTATTAAATTCATTTATTAAATTTATTTAAAATATCTTAACATGAGAGTGTAGAAATTTTCTGGAGTGATTTTGAAATTAGCTCTGTTATTTTAATTAACTTATTACAACCCACAATCTCCTTATCCGCAAGCCCCACGCCCTTAAAATGAATATTTTTTTAAATACATTAGCATGTTAAATAAATAACAATATATTTTTTGTTGGTTTCATTTTATTATTTAGGCCTAAGCTTAGGCTCGCTTAGGTTTAGGTTCAATGCGCGCGAAGCGCGTGGCGAGCGAAGCGAGCCGTAATAAGCTATCATCATTGGAGAGTTGTACCTGAAACCAGGATTTCGTTTTCATCCACCCTACTGCAAACTCGCTTAAAAATGTCCTTTAACACCTTCAAATTACAAAATGCCATATTTGACAGTCCGGATTTATCGGAAACAAGTTGTTTATGTGAAAAATATTTGGGACCARAACGTACCCGGGACCAAAACGGGCGGGACCAAACTGATCGGGAMCAAAACGGCGGGACCAAAACGGCGGGACCAAAACGGTGGGACCAAAACGATACCCACTCCCCTGGTAAACCCCAAATTATTTTATAAATCACAAAAAAAAATGCTGCATAGAGAAATTTTTCCTTTAAAAAATTTACAATAATTTATAAATTGAAACAAACAGTAACATAAAAAAAGATAAAAGTTAATAAATTAAATTAATAGTAAATAATATAAATTTTAACAAATAACTTAAAAAGGCCTTTACATTAAATAAAGTCTTCTTCTAATAAAAAAAGAGAAAGATCAATAAGTAATATTATTATGTCAGCACCAAAAGGGCCCAAACAGTACTTGAAACGCAGGCGACTGGTTTATAATTAACGAAAAAATAATTGACAAACAACAGTCGTTTAAGGTTGGGGAGGCAAAAAATTTGACAAACAATTTAGAAAAAATTGAAAATTGGTTCTAAACTTTCATAAAATTAACATAATAAAGACTATTGCTATGAAAAAATTACCAAATTGTATTTTTTGATTATAATAAATCATTTAAAACATCAAAATGGGCAGAATCTTTGACATGTAATTTCAAAAAAGCTTGAAATTAGAAAATGTTAAATTTTTTGGACTCTTTTTAGCACACTATTTCTTCAAAAAATAAAATGTTCAAAAAAGTAACTAAAAAATTATTAGATGGGGTGCGTTGATGACCAAATTACTCTAACCGTCTGACTCTCTCTTTTTACCACTTTCTTCAAAAAATAAAATGTTCAAAAAAGTAACTAAAAAATTATTAGATGGGGTGCGTTGATGACCAAATTACTCTAACCGTCTGACTCTCTCTTTTTAGCACACTATTTCTTCAAAAAATAAAATGTTCAAAAAAGTAACTAAAAAATTATTAGATGGGGTGCGTTGATGACCAAATTACTCTAACCGTCTGACTCTCTCTTTTTAGCACACTATTTCTTCAAAAAATAAAATGTTCAAAAAAGTAACTAAAAAATTATTAGATGGGGTGCGTTGATGACCAAATTACTCTAACCGTCTGACTCTCTCATTTTAGCACACTATTTCTTCAAAAAATAAAATGTTCAAAAAAGTAACTAAAAAATTATTAGATGGGGTGCGTTGATGACCAAATTACTCTAACCGTCTGACTCTCTCTTTTTAGCACACTATTTCTTCAAAAAATAAAATGTTCAAAAAAGTAACTAAAAAATTATTAGATGGGGTGCGTTGATGACCAAATTACTCTAACCGTCTGACTCTCTCTTTTTAGCACACTATTTCTTCAAAAAATAAAATGTTCAAAAAAGTAACTAAAAAATTATTAGATGGGGTGCGTTGATGACCAAATTACTCTAACCGTCTGACTCTCTCATTTTAGCACACTATTTCTTCAAAAAATAAAATGTTCAAAAAAGTAACTAAAAAATTATTAGATGGGGTGCGTTGATGACCAAATTACTCTAACCGTCTGACTCTCTCTTTTTAGCACACTATTTCTTCAAAAAATAAAATGTTCAAAAAAGTAACTAAAAAATTATTAGATGGGGTGCGTTGATGACCAAATTACTCTAACCGTCTGACTCTCTCTTTTTAGCACACTATTTCTTCAAAAAATAAAATGTTCAAAAAAGTAACTAAAAAATTATTAGATGGGGTGCGTTGATGACCAAATTACTCTAACCGTCTGACTCTCTCTTTTTAGCACACTATTTCTTC
>MEIZ01000184.1:33570-68723 GCA_001723225.1 Globodera ellingtonae | reverse complement strand
TAAAAATTTACATATTAATTTAGATCTGCTTTTCACAAAAGCATTGGTAGATGGGCGTTCTCTATAATAAGCAAATTGAACACCAGCGATTATCAAATAAAACTGCAGTTTTATGTATCATAATTTGGAAATTCTCATTTAGAAGATTTAAACTATGAAATATTTATTTTGCGATCAAGTTGATCGGGCGATATTTTTTAATAAGTAATTGTTTCAGAAATCAATCATTTTCAATCAGTTGTTCAATCATTTAATTCACCGTCCGTCGTTTAAGATTCTTTTTACAATAGGTATTTTGTTTTTAACGATAAATACTTTTTGCCACTAATTTTATATATTTTTTTTGAATGTTCTATACTATGTTATTTAGAAATTGCGCGCTTCCCGAACATTCTTTGGGCTGCTCGGTTAGCCGAAAATTAACAAAAAATGCGATATTTGGCCACACTGAATTGTCGACGACTAAATATTTATTCAATGTCAAATATAAAAACTTGGACTTTGACGCTGCCTTTTGCTCCAAACATTCTTTGGCCTATGCATCCCGCACACTTATACAACTTGAAAATACAATAACTCTTATTACAATTGCATTTAATAAAATAACACAAAAATTACAAAAAAGATAAAGATTAATTTTTTGAAAATTACTGAGACGCGACAACGCCAGTCCATATGGGAAACATTGTAACTCCAATATATAAATGCTTATTAAAACAGGCTCTAAAACACTAGAGGTTATACATAATTGATACTTAAAAATATGTGCTTCGCAAATAATCATATTAATTTAATAAAATATTTAGTTTATATTAATATTTGTTTAAAAGCTTTAAACTTCTGCACACTGCATCTATGATCTGCTAAGATGGCGTGATGTGTAATCATTGTGGAGCGTACATAATTCTTTATTATTTTACTGTAAACAGATTGTAATTAACAAAAATTTATTTATAAATTATTCTTTTTTGACTATCCATTATTTAAATGTAACGTAAATATAATTTTTCCATTCAAAGCACCAGTTACAAGTACGTACATTTTATTAGCATCTTTGCTGTCGTGGCGGAATTGGTGAATCCTTTAGTCTTCCTTCTTCATCGCTGATCGTCTGCGTTGGGATGCATCCATAATTTTTATGAATTCTGGCAACAGAAACTCTGCCTGTAAAATAATATTTTTCGAAAAAATTTATTTTAATTAATTTTTGAATTATAAAATTGTTTATTGGTTTTTTATAAACAAAATTTCTTAAAATTTTTTTTCAGTTTCAATTCTTTGAAAACACAAATTTAGCTATTTTTCCCTTTTTGTCGCATTGTATTTTTTTTAATGTGTTTAATTACTGTTGCCGACAACTTATTATTGAAAATGTTTGTTGGTTTTTGAATTACTTTATACCGAATTGTACGTATTGTTAATGTATTTAACAGCTTATATTTTTAATATTGAAATTTTATATTAATTTCTGTTGATCATCAGTTTTGTTTGCATATCTTTTATATACATTGAACTATTTTTATAAATAGATTTGATTTTGAATCTTTGATGTTGCCGATACATTTCTTTTTTTAATATTAGAAATATTAATTCCGAGTTTAATAAAAATATAAAATGAAGTAAAATAAATTGTTAAAAACAAAAAAAATGCTAAAGCTAAAAAAAAAGAATTGTGTAGGAATGTGCTTTGATGGAGCCAGTGCTATGAGCGGCCGTTTTAATGTTGTCCCGATCAAATGAAATCTTAAACAATTTTTATTTTTAAACAAAAATTGACAAATATTTACCAAATAGTATTTTTCCGTAAAAAAGGGTTTTAACGAAATGGAAAAGGCCGAAAAATAAAAAAACGGATTCCGCCCTGCTTAATTCAAACTCAATCCATAAGCATCAAGAATATTAATTTTATGTTATTGTTATCATATTAAATCAGCTAGAAGTAAAGTCGATTAATAAAATTGAATGTAATTTTTTAACTTCAAATAAAATCATAACACTCAATTAATAATATTTATGTTCAACTGCACAAACGGAGCACGTGAAAAATTGATCGGTCTTTGAATTATATCTTAGCTTTCAGAAGCAGTGTTTTTCACAACCACGTTTTATAGGTATTTCGCATTGATCTGCAGGTTTTTTGCATTGAAAAAAAGGAAAACACAAATAAAATATTAAATTGTAAAAAATCGCGGGAAGTGTTCAAATGTAAAGTAAGTTTTATTTTTATTTCAGATATTCGATCACAGCTGATTGATTGACCAGCGTAGGTCGTCTAATGTAGGTAAAAGAATTTAAAATTATAAAAAATTTTGTTTTGAAAGAATAAAATAAATTATGTGATACAAAGAATTTTCATAATGTCAATTTATTGAGTTCTTTTTACATATTAACAATTAAACAAGGTTTAAATATTTAAATTTATAACGTCAGATGATGTCAATGACTTATAACTAAACTTATAAAATGACATATCGATACAAAACACCAAATAAAAAAAAATATAAAACATCTGGACCCTTCATGTTCTCCAATGTTATGTGCAAGCAGTTAAAGGATTCTGGTTTGCGAGAGGTTAGCTTAGGCATTTTCGAATTTTAGTCTAAAATTATAAGAAAAAAAAGAAAAAGGGGAAAAACAATTCAAAAATAATGAGCCATGTAGAATCAAGATTTAAAGGAGTCGACTGTTTTAATAATTCAATACTTTTATTAATAATATATAGTCATCAATTTACTTAAAAAAGTAACAATTATGTATTTATTTTCAATTCAAAAAATAACAAATATGAATCAAATGTCATAGATTGATTGAAAGAACACTTTAAATAAATTTAATAAATTTATTAAGAAATTTCTAAATATAGTTAGTTTAAGTAAAAACAAATAAAAAGGTTTTACACAGATGAACGAAGATAAGCCCCTAAACAAATTATAAAATAACATAATCAAAATGCTTTGATGAAGCTATGTTTGGCAACAGTTTCTTCTATTATATTTTAATTCAAGACCGAAAGTACTGCGTGGCAAATCTGAAAGTGAATGCGCTTAAAGGATTTGACTTGTCGGAAATGTTTTCAAAGGGTCGCGAAACCCGCGAAAAACGATATTTAAATCCAAAATAAAGTCTAAAAAACTATAATAAAAATAATATTATAAAATAACAATAACAAATTAGGTAAACTAAAATGATATACTTTGAATAAAATTATAAATTTAACTAAAAATAAATAACAATTTGGACGGATCAACAAAAGCTAACGTAATAAGCGACGAATTAGAAGAATTGTCCGCGGAGAAACAAAATGGTCGCATCGCCAAACAAAGGCATGCACAATTTTGAAATAATATAACAAAAAGGATTCAAATTATAGTTTTGGTGTAAAAGTCAGTTCATCTTATTTTACAATAAACTTAATATATAAGATGAAATACATTAAAATCAATCATGTTTGATTATTTTTAACAGAAAATAACAAAAAATGAAAGTAAAAACTTTGGATCAAATATAGAGTATGTAAAATATTTCAAGACTTTATTTCTAATTCTAACGAATTAGGTGAGCAAAATATCTTTAACAATAATGTATAATCAAATTTAAAAAATATATAACTACACTTTTGGCAATATAATGAAAGCGATATAAAATGCTGAGGTGATATTTGAAAACGTGTGAACACTTCGAAATCTACTACAGCGTTGGTATGAGTTGCAAATTTAAATTATATATGCAGAGAATCGTTTTCGGTGCAGTATTTAATTTTACATAAAAATATGTTTTGATAAAATAACTATTACAATATGAATAAGAGGTGACTTTAATAACAATAGACTTATTTTATGATTGCAAGACATGCGTAAATTTAGAAACAAATAAACTAGTGTAAACATCCAAATTAAAAACAAAATTAAATTGAATTAAAGCCAATTATAATCGTAGAAATCAACGGCTAATATATTAAAATTATAGCGAATCTGGGGTTTACGTAGAAAAACTGACCTTGGATGGGGGACAAAGGCTCATCGTACACCACAATTTCTCCATTGCTTGAGCACAACACTGCGGTCGTGACTCACTAAGAGAAATCGACCGCACTAGTGACGAGATGATCTCAAAAAACAAAATTCCACTGCTGAACCTATTTATTATATTAAATTATTGCAATATTTAAAATCAAAAATATTACTGAAATCAACAAATATCTATTTACGGCCTTATATTAAAAAATTCAATGACCTGGTAAAGACCAATTATTTACAAAGGATACTCATCAAGGTTAAAAAGATATAAAATTGTGTCTATAAATTGGAACGCAAACATAAATGTTTATGAAGAATGATATTATCAGCCGGGCAATGCGGGAAATACTAGTATAATTACATCTGTTTACTACGATAATGAATTATATTATAATTTTTTAATTTAAAACTGCAAAAATTATTGTACGAATTTATATTCAGAAAATTAATGTCTTAATATTCCGCAAGCCAAATTTAACACAGCGGCAGTGATAAATAAAAAACAGAGACATTAGCGGTATTGTTGAATACTTTTTCATCATATTCATAATCACTATTGATTATAATTATAGAAGTTTATTTTACTTCTCCTTTGACGAATATCAAAATTTTATTTAAACGCAATAATAAAAAATTTATTATTTAATATAATTTTTTATTAACTTTTGTCGCATTTTAATTAGATATGGGTTATGTTATTTAAATTGAAACTTCTGCTGAAGCAGCGCCGGCTTTTGATCAATTACGTTCAGCAGTCGCCACTCGACGCTAGTGCGCACCATCTGATTAAGGATAATTTTTGATAAATATTTTTTTAAAACACTTGAAAATGCATCCATTTTTTATAAGTAAGCTTTCTTTTCTTGCGTACGTAATCGAAGTTTGCGGACCTTTGTATTTTTTTGGAGGCCATTGCTATGATGTTATTTTTCTGCTCTTGCGGCTGCCGATCGGCTTTGCATGGGTTTGGCTGCAAAGTTTTGATAACTTTATTCCTTTTCTTTTAAAAGGTATTAAAATTATAATTTTTTAAACTTTATATTGTAGGTTCGCGATCTTAACTATCCAGCTTTAAATTTACACCTAATGCAATGCTTCATTTAACTTGTGTATTTAATTGGTTTAAAAATATTATTGAATATATTATTCAAGAAATCGTTTTAAGCTCAATTCGTTTCGTGTATTTATGAAAATTTATTAATAATTAAAATTTTAAAAATTTAAGTTGCTTATAAAAATCGAATATTTTTTGTTTAATTTTTTATAAACCATTAATTTTCGAATTAGTTACATTACCAATCGTTACATCATTTATTTTACTAACAACAAATACAAGCAGAACAGATTATAGAATAAAAGAAATTATATTTTTGTATTTAATTTTCACCATATGTTGCCTTTTTTGCTTTAATCCCGAGTAGCAATATATTTCGGTAAACAAAGAAGTTTATATATAGAGCTTAAATATTATGTTATGCGTTAAAATTTAGTTTTATATTTTTATACTAAATCAATTTATTTACTTTTTTTAATTTATAGTTATTTATTTATTTGTATTTTAATTGGTAAAATGTTTAGCATTTATTTATATAAACAATTACTTTTAAAAATTATCTTTTACGAAYGAAAAACGATCACAAAAATGAAAAAAATTTTAAAAACCGTTTCTAACATTAGACATATTATGGGATACGAAGAACTTTACAGCAGGTCTTTGTTTGAACCAAATAAAAGGAGTCAAATGTCAGAAAACCACCCCCAAAAATTTGTGACAGCAATAAAATACAGCGTGAAATTGACAAAATGTAAACAAATCTATACAATGGCAGAAATTAAATCAAACGATCTTATTCGTTGGTTTCAAAACCTAACATCAGCTATGGGGGAGGTGGCTTGACGCGGCGCGAGTTTACGCCCACAATGTTGAAGACGCCAAAAAAGTATGTTTATGCATGCAAAAAAATACCTGAATTAAGCATCTGTTGCATTTTTATTAAATTAAATAAAATCCATTAAAAAAAGACTACAATAAAATAAACATAAAGCCGCTAAAAATGATTTAATTACATATGCAAAGGAAATACATTAAAAGGTTTAAAAAACCACAAATGTCTTTTTTTAATTTGACCATTCTTACCAGATTTTGTTAATCATTATCACAAATCAAAGTGAGAATTGTAAAGAAAGCTAGCAGTACAGCATGGAGTGTAAATACTTCTTTTTACGCTCGGACGGTCTATTATGTTTAAATAAACCAGAACATAAATCCAAATAACAATTAATCGCAAAATATTTTTGATATATTAAATGACAAAAATAAATAAAACAAGCATTGTTTTATTAGCTCTAGATATATTGGTGAATAAATAATAATTTACGTTTTCTTTTAAAAGGAAACCATTTTTGAAATATCTAATAATGATATTTTTACGAGTATTGGACTCCAACTTCCTTGAGAGTCAGCATTAAATAGCAAGTGTGTTTTGTTTTTCACATTATAAAATTAATTCTTAATCAATAATTTTTGTTATTTTAAGTTTTAAATAATTTCTTATTTTAAAAAGATTTAAATTTTATCTTTTAGTTTTAATAAGCTTAATTCCTTTATGTACTCGGTACTTGCTCTCACATATTCAGGAGTTGAGAACAGAGTGATTTAATGTTTGTTATATTCTTATCGCTGATACTTTTCATAGCAAATTGTCTCACTCGAGGGTTCACCTGTAATTGGACTTTGAATCGGATGACCCGTCCGTCGTTGATTCTTAAGCGGAAGTGAATGATATGCCGTCACGTGATGAAATTTGCATGATACAGAAAAATAGACATCTTTTTTAATGTAATTCCTATTATTTGCAGAACAGATTATAGAATAAATGAAATAATTTTCACCATATGTTGCCTTTTTGCTTTAATCCCGAGTAGCAATATATTTTTGTAAAAAAAGAAGTTTAAATATTATTTATGCGTTAATTTAGTTTTATATTTTTATACCAAATGAATTATATATTATTTACTGTTTTTAAGCTTTTATTTTTTTGAAAATAATTTTTTATCTCAACAATTTTTTAAATTTGACTAATTTTTTAATGATGCTTTTTTTTATATTAAAAAAAAAATCTTAATCGCTTTAAATCTAGCATTTTTTTTTGCCGTTGCAACTGTAGAAGACAGAATTGCAATTATTAGATATTGATAAATTAACTAAGATATAGTCGATATTTGTGCTGAGGAATGATTAAATCTTTTTTATTTATATTGGTTAGTCCATTATGACATTGTAAATATTATTTTAAGATTGATTAGAAATAACAGGTCAGATATGAGAGTAAAATAATCTAATAATAATTTAATTGTTGTTTTAATTAATTCTATTTTGATTAAATGACTCATTTTGCCATTCTTGTTTTATTCATAAGTATTTTTATGGAAAATGTACATTTTAAACGATTGATTTTATTTCGATATTTTGTCAAATTATTTACTGCTTTAATAATTTTTCCGTTTATTAATTTTAATTAATGTAAGTTTTTGTTTTATACGAACCGGCTACAAATTGTTTAAAGTTTTATCATTTAGCAATTGTTTTAAAGTAAATAAAATTTTGTTATCTTGCAATTTTTGTTTTACAAACAATAATTTAAAATGTTTCCTGCCTTTGATAAATTAATTAAAATAAAGAAAARAAATAATAGCTAAAAAAATTAACAGTTTTTGGCAAATATTAATGCCGGGCATATAATTTCTTAAGTCGAAAGTCGACGTCGGTAAAAAATGTTTGTAAATTTTAAACATTTGATTGTTCCAAAATTTCTTTAAATTTAAGATTTTTTGCAATTTCAAAAAATATTATTTAAGGTTACTCCTTCGACAGCGCTTGAAATTGTGATTATTCAATATGAATATTGCAAATATATATATGATTATACTTTTTCTATTAATCTAATAAATTAGGATTGAAAATTTTTATAAAAATGAAACAATTATTTGGAAATAATAAAAAAATGTAAAATAACTTTTTTTGTTGCCAAATTTTATTTTATTTAATTGAAATATTTATTGATTTCACTCTAAAAGCTAACGTATGCAGCACATTAGACTGCAGCTGGGAGACGTCCGTGCGTTTGAGAAAACACGCGTGCGCACAAGGAGCACGTGGACAACGCTCGCCAGCAAAACAAAATTTTAAAATAATATTTATTTATAAGGAAATTATAAATATATCAGTGACTAAAGGAAAATGCAAAAATTAATAYMTTATCAAAGTAAAAATTTTCGAATGAAAATCCAAGTCCTGCTAAGTTCATCAATCAATAATATATCGCAAACAAGACATACTGTAAGAATTTGTGAACAAGACAAGACACCTTAATAACCGATGATTTCATGATTACTCAACAGACACGACTGAGCAAGGTTTTAAGCAAAGAACATGGTGGTATTCCAAGCATATTTTAAAAAAATAAACTTGATAAAAAAGCTTATATAAAACTTGGTTCAATGCAAACGATTAAATCAATTACAAAACATGCAACAAAGAATCAACTAAAATTAATCAAAAAAGTAATAATTAAAATAATTTCGGAAAATTGTAAATAATGACTAAGAAAAAATTAAAGGAATAATTAGACTAACAAATTGGTTAGAAATATCTCTTAATTTATAAAAATGACGAACATCTATTTACAAACCAACAATGGATTGATACTTAAGCAAAAAAAATTTGTAATAAATAATATTAAACTGTGCAGCCAGCATAGAAAAATTAAAGTAAATTTCCGAAACATTTAATAAATAAATAATGGCTAACTCAGATAAATCGACTAAAGCAAAATGTAAGTGAAAAAAGGCATAAAAAAATTTGAAGTCATTAATAAATATTTTATAAGAATTCTTCTCTTAATAAAAAAATTGTAAAATTTCTAAGAAAAAATGCTAAAAATTAACAACTAATGTTAACTCCATACCCTTTGAAACAATTGAATTTTGACGTCAAATAATTTTCAATTTATAACCATCAATACCAAATAATCTATTAAATATGAATGAATGATGTTAAAAACAATGCACAATACAACGTGCACAGAAGTGGCGAGCACAACCATCAGAGAAGCAAGCCCTTCTTCAGTCCCCCCCCCCCGATCGTGAGTTATAAAAATAGTTAAAAAATATTTTAAAATAATTTAATAAACTAGTAAGTACCCACTTTATTTAAAGTTTAAAAAAGAAATATACGTAGAGTAACAAAACTGCAAAAATGAGTAATAATATTATTGGAAAATCGTTCATCAATCAGCCATATAACTAAAACAACAGCACGGTTTTCTAAAAATTTTAATCAATCAGAATATAATAAACAAACGCATTTTTATTTTAAATTTTTAATAAATCATTATTATTTATTGCTTCTCGGTCTGCATAAAAGTGTCTGTAAGTTGGACCTATTTTTAATAATCTCTGTGACGCAAATAAAAAATAAAATATTCGCCAAAACGTACAAGCACCTACTCTAAAAAATAAAAACTAGAAAATAGATCTGTGGGCTATATGAATTTGCGTCATAAATTGTAATTAATTTTTAAAAAAATTTTTATTGAAAAAAAAGTTATTTAAAAACATTTTCTAAATAAATAAACTGCAAAAAGATGCGCCAGTTATACACAAACTTGACCATTAATAATTTAAAACAATTTTTTAATTTGAAAAATGGTTAAAACTTTTTAAAATATTGATTTAGCTTCTTCTACGCTTCCAGTCTTCTTTTCATGACTTTTTTTTTGTGTTTGAACTTTTTGAGTGGAACCCAATTGCTGTTGGGCAGCACAATTTTGAGTTTAGACACAATAATTGATTATAATAAAGCCAACAATTATATATTAATAATAAATTCTTTAGGTCATTGGAGAATTAACCAAAAATGGAATATTTAATTGTTAATAGTAATGCAACGAATTTTAGTAGCTTTAAATCTAAATTTCACATAAATTGACCCACGTTGCCAAGAGTTGTCGTCTTTTGGTCTTGCAAAAATCGCTATTTGTTTTCTTCAGAGTTTATACAGAATTTTGTTATAATTGCTGAATTTATGAAAATTGTAATCATCAACATTTAAATGGCTAATGACTTTGCCAACAAAGCTAAACGAGCCGTTTCATAAGGGCAATCATGGCAAAACCTCATTTATATATTCGAACCAAAATAAAATATTAGGGAATTTGCAGATTTATAAAAATGTAGCAAATAATTCTTGTGTTTTATTTTTAATATATTAATTTTTTGCATTGTAAATGCTTATATAAGTATTAATTTTCATTTTAACTGTAATAATTTATTAATAAGATGATAACCTAATCAGTTTAATTTTAATCTTTTGTACGATCATTATATTAATAATATCTACAATGATTTATTTTGGCTTTTTTCCGTTTATCTTTTATTAAAATATTTGTTTTTTTAAATATCTCAGCGTTAATTTTTTAGACTTTTACTTAATCATCTTTGAAAAATAATATATAATCCATTTAATTTGGTTTTGCTAAAATTTAGATTTTAATTTTGCACAATAATRATATTTATATTAATTATAAAATAAAGTTGACAGTTTAAGGCGTTTTATAATTTATTCAATTCTTGAATGAAATATACAAATAATATTATTTGTTTTTTATTAAATTAGATTATAAATGAATTTTTGTTTTGAAATGTTAAGCCTACAATTATATGTGAATGAATCATGACACACTTAAATAACCATTTTTAGTGATCAATAACGATATCTAATAATGACAAATTTATTATAATTTTTGCTTTATGTTTGGGTTTGCATTTACACATTAACGCTTTGCGGTGGTTTGGTATTACTCTTTAGCAATGCTAATTTTAATATTCTCAATAAATTTTAATCATTACAATTCATTAATTCATTTAAAGATGTTTTTCAATAGTTCTTGGCTCAATAAATTAACTGCATTATCATTTATTAGATAACTAATTTGACTAAGTTGGAATTTATTATCATTGATTTAAAGCAAATTCCATTAACCTATTTTTACTTTTAAAAGCGTTTACTTTATATTATTTTATTAATTGTCATTAGCGTAATTGCCATCCTCTTAAATATCGCAAATATTCACTGTCAAGCTTCGATTACTGATTCAAACGTATTTTTGTATTATGTTTTCTAATCATGGCTCTTGCGTCGGACGGTAGAACACGTTTGACAGGGCATCGGCAAACTTTACGTTGGCAGGCAATGCCGCCATACGAATTTGCTCGCCAACAAAGAATTCGATGAAGCGCTAAAATAAACGATAAATAGCGGTCAAGACATGCCCAATTATTAGTTGCTAATACATATAATTTAATTTGAAGCTAAAAAGATAAAATAATAGGCTAAATTAATTGCCGATAATTTCTATGAAGTTTGATAAATTTATTTGTTATCTCCACGGTGGTATCTTTTATATAACTTTTAATGTTGAAAGTTTTTGCTTATTTGCGAAAGGGTAAGAAGTTTGAAATTTATCTTTATTAATCATTATTTATTAAACTTTTCACCTATTAAAAATATTTTAATTACTGTTTTTTTAAATAATATTTGAGTAATTATAAATTTTTTGTATTTCAGACTTATTGATGTAAGAATAAATTTATTTTATCGTTGGTTTTTTTATTTGATTAAAAACGCACACTGGTAGTCGCAGCCCGTAGATTGGCGCCATTCCGGATTAAACTAACCTACGCTGAAGAAGAATTTACTCTTAACATTTTCAATTTGTTGTTTTTCCACAAAGTTTTTGAAAATATTTTTATAATCAAAATACTAACTCGTTTGATAAACAAAGATATTTATTATTTTATAAGTAGCTTATTT
Source organism: Globodera ellingtonae (assembly GCA_001723225.1). Taxonomy (NCBI): domain Eukaryota; kingdom Metazoa; phylum Nematoda; class Chromadorea; order Rhabditida; family Heteroderidae; genus Globodera; species Globodera ellingtonae. The sequence continues at coordinate 56,834 of MEIZ01000184.1, read as the reverse complement.
ATTTTCAGTTTTTTATTTGTTGTTTTATAATTAGCTTGTTTTAAATAATATTCGCTAATAGTTAATTTATATATTTATCATTCAATTTTTTTGTTAACAGATATTCGTTTCGTGTTATTTGATTAATTATAATTCTGCCTCCATACAATTTATTTTTTTYATTTATTTGTGATTCAATTATTCAATTTTAGAATTCATTATAATTTTTTATTTTTTATTATAGGTGTTTTCTTAGGTTTTATGTTTGGTTTAAATCGCGTGATCGTGACATTTTTGTTGCAAAAGTTGGAAATGGTTGTCCGCGAACTGTGTGTTTGCAGGAGCCAATGTGATCGGGATGGTTCATGGTTGAAAAACGCACAAAGCAGCGATCATAATATATTGATTTGTCAAAACGTTATCATTGACTATTAATTTTAATATTTTAGAAATGATTTTTTTTCATGGTGTCCAATAGCACTTTGATTTCTCACTTATTACTCTGCATATTATAGAAGATTTGTTTTAAGAGTACAAATTCAGCGACCAGAATTTTTTCTACTATTGTAAGGAACTTTATGGAGATATACGAAATTGTTTTATAAGTTTCTTAGTTAATCGAGAATATTCATAGTTTTGCATCTTTTAGTTTGCTTTACTTTCCTTTTTTAAGTTAATGTTTTAATTTGCGTACGATCTTTACGACGTTCTTGAACAATTCTTACATTATGTTATATTAAATTTCTTTTTATGATTGTTTTTTTGATTATTTTTGCTATTTGAATATTAATTTTTCTTCAATATTGGTATATTTTTAGGGTTTTTAAGATAATTATGACTTTGCTTCCGTGCTTTCGGAATTCATTTTTGCTTCTGAATATTTTTTAAATTTATTTTATTTTTTGAATATTCCGTACACCGATATTAATAATAATATACTTGAAAAAATTCATGGTTAGTGTTTCTTAATAATATAATTTTTTTAGCTATTTTTGATAATTGTCGGATTTAGATCGGTCTTATAATTCGTAGCATCTCTATAAGTTGGGTATAGGTAAATTTTATTTAAAATTTCAATTTTTACAATTTTTTGGTTTGCAAATTTTGAGCTGAAAGTTAATCGACTATGTTTAATATAAAAGCAATTAATCTTTTAATAAATGTTTATTCCTGATTTATAATTAATTTGTACCTCAATATCTTTGGATGGAAACTTGGGTGCGTATAGTGCGCATACCTTGTGATCACTTCTTCGCGCTTCGCCGGCGTGGGTTCGGGCTGCCGCTCTGTTAGTTTTTACACCATAAAATGGGCATTATTCATTTATTGTAGCGGTTACGTCGAAGTGAACACGATGAACATTTGAGCCTGGTCTAAAAACTTGCATTTCTCGTTAAACATCTTGATTATTTATTTACTTTTTTAATTTTCCAGTTTGTGTTTTTGTAAATAAATATATAGACATTCATTCAAATTTTTTTTTAAAATATTATTTCCTTTTAATAATTTTAAATAGATTACAATTTTACGTTTGAATATATAGTAAAAAGAGTTTGTAACATCAACTCAACGATCAGCCAAGATTGCTCAACCAGGCATTTAAACAACAATGACAGTGAAATGATCTTTCAGTTGACATCTTTTTATAAATAAACAATTATTTTGAATTAATGACTTTAAATTTATTTAGTTTTACTTCTAATGAACATCATACTTAATATCTATTTAATATATATTTGGTGCGATGAGATAATTAATTATTTAAGCCTGCACGCGATGCAGTAAGTTTAATTGTTTAATAAATGAAGCCTACTCACATAAAATCGTTCAAATATTTAATTTTTTGTTATTTTCTTATGCTTATGTATTTTTTTTTTTTAATATTTACTGTATTATGTATTTACACATATTAATTGTTTCATTTTCTCAATGAAAATGATTCATCAGCATGCTAGATGCACGACCATTTGCGTCAGGGTACGGGTGAATTTAGATGCTGAACAACAAGATTAATTTTCTCTTTACGCGGTTTATATATACTATTTTATTCATCAATTGTCTTTTATTAATTTATTTCTCATGTTTTACTCTTTTTTATTAATTAGCTTTAATTTGCAGAAGCCTAAAATGTAGTTTTTGAAAACATTTCCACAACAGTATATATAATTAATTTTATTAAGACCCTTTGTTTAGTGTTATTTCTTTAATTATTTAAATTTATGAATATACTAATATCAAAATTTACCACTATCGAGAATGAACTTTTATGTTTCTCCAGCTCCAGAAGATGGAAAATTTCCAATGGAAGATCCGCAGAATGGTTGGAACCTACGAATGAGCGCCTCATCCCTTTTTTTGTATTGTTATATTAATTTTTAAATTTATTATGTTAAATCGTTTTTTATTTAAAGTACAATTTTATTCATTTCTTCCACGCTGTTTGCCAATGATTATTTGGTTATATAAAAGTTTCTTGCATTTGTAAATTGTCATGGATGAGCGAAAGAGAGAGAGCGATATGGATGAGAAAAGAGAGAGCGAATGATCGGCCTTTGATCAGCCAACGACAACGCAATTCCCCCTCTCCCTCTCTTCTCCCTTTTTCCTCTAACGGCCTATCTCCAACCCTTCCCGTTATGTTTCGTTCTCCTCCCCCCAAACAGTTGTTGTGGGCCAAATCCCTCCCCATTGTTCGTTTATAAGATTGGATCTTTTTGTGATCGGAGTCAGTCTGTCAGTCCGTCAGTTCGTTCGGCTAACATTTGGCGGAGATTGAATAATAAAAGTAATTGCCGCATCGCCTTCGAACCTTTCCCCCCAAAAACACTCCAACTAAGAGGGTTAGCCCGGACTGCGAACCCTCCCATCCAGGGGCTTGCCCTTGGATGGGAGGGGGCCCAACAGTCCACGGCCACGGGCATATTATAAATTCATTTATTTTTGAAACAGTTACAATTGATACATAATTTTAACAAAATAAATTATATATTTACGATTTACGCTTCATTTTCAATATTTTTGTTTAATTACCATTTACATTTTTTATAATCAATGTTTTAGTCAAAAACATTGAGTATTGTCACTTGAGTTTATTTTGTAAATATAAATATTGTTAATCATGTGATCCTTCATAAGAATTTATTCATACGATTTTTAAATAAATTAAATAGAATTGTTTATATAGCTACAATTTGTATAAATGCACTTCTCTTTGCTTATATTTTTATTTGATTTGCATTTTTTTGCATTTATATATTAAAATTATTATTTAATTCAAAATCTATTCAAAAGGGTTAGGTCGCTTACTTGATTTGCTCGAGTTGTCATCTACGTTGTTGCTCAATAATCGGTTTATTTTACTGGTATTCTTAATTCATTCCATTTTTCAAATTGATGTAAAAGTTAACCAATCTTTTGTTGAAGGTTATTCTTAGTTATTTAATAAATATTAAAGAATTTTTTATGTGTATTTATTTTTATCTTCTTATGCTGACCTCAAAATAAATAGTGATTCTTAATTAGCAAAGCCGAAAAATACATATGGAAATATACTTAAATAGAAAAAAGAATAAAAAAACCAATTCCCTAAAAAAAAATATTATAATAATTTCATTAACCCAAGGTTTATTTGGTAGTTATGTCATTGGAGACCAAAAAACACAGTATTAAATTTTAAAAATATTATTTATTGAGGCTATTTTAGTTGTAGTTGATATTTAAATTCAAATGATATTTGAATATTTGGTACTTTATGTTTCGAATTGTCAGAATTTGCATTCATATGGCATCGCTTTTTTTGTTGTGTTAGGTTCAGGAATAAAATTTTTTAAAATAAATTATTTAACTTTTTTTAATATGTAAAATTTTATTTTTTTTGAGAAAATTAGCTTAGAGGCTAGTTTCATTATTGTTAGTTTATTTATCACTGTTATACTTGGCTGAAAATGTATTGGCTAGTGTATGCAACGATAGAGTTTTTTCCAATAATTATTTATATCAAAAATTTATGATTTGCACTCTGTTTCTGTTTATTTTTAAAAATTTAATGTTGATTTCCGTGATTATTTTAAAACTTTTATTTTATTTATTATTTGTCCAGTTGTCGTTGAACGGTGTTTAGATACTGTTTCAGTTGGTTCGGACAAAAACGTANCAAAAAACACAGTATTAAATTTTAAAAATATTATTTATTGAGGCTATTTTAGTTGTAGTTGATATTTAAATTCAAATGATATTTGAATATTTGGTTGTTTATGTTTTAAATTGTTAGAATTTGCATTCATATGTCATCACTTTTTTTGTTGTGTTAGGTTCAGGATTAAAATTTTTCTTTATAAAATTATTTAACTTTTTTAAATATGTAAAATGTTATTTTTTTTGAGAAAATTATTTTGAAACTTGAAAATTCGTTTGTTTAATTTGTTTTCGTTTTTTTTCATTATTTAAAAATATTTTTTGTTGATTGRCCCCACAACTATAAGTTAATAGATATTTTTTAAATACAGTTAGATTAAACATATTTATTTTTTTGTATTTGAATTATCGAGCATTATATGCATGTTGCTGTCGTTTGAAAGGTTCATTCCCCCTGCCATCTTCTCAACACTCTGAACGGCCAAAACTACTTTTTTAACTAATCTTATGTTGTTTTTACATACTTGTCCCCTAAACATTTTCTGTTGACATCAGCTCTTTCTTGACTTAAAAATATGAGGTTTGTCGCCAAACTGTCTAAGAAATGTTGTCAAAATTGAATTTTATTAAATTTTAGGTGCGGGTATGATGACTATTTTTTCGTCATTGTTATTGTAAGCCCTGATTGCATTTTTTTGCTTTTTTATTTTATATGTTGCTGTTTGCTTCTTCTAGTCTTGACCTTTAAATTAACATTAAATGAGTATTTGAAACAAACAATTTTGCATTATAACATTTAAGAAATGTARCAATTAAAATAATTTTAATACCCCCGTAACTTATGGCAGATACTCCGTCGTCTGAGAACACTAACAGGTAGATCAGTTCTTCTGTCTAGTCTGTGTGCTTCAAGTTCTGTTTCAAAGACATAATTGTGCAGTTTTCCAATGCCGACCCTAGTTGAAATAACCTTTGCAAGTAATTATCACTTGTTAGTATAAATATTTAATTATTAATTTAGGTTTAAGCTTTAGTAAATAAGATTTAATTTTTTTTTAATTGAAATAATAGAAGTCATTATTTTACATTCTTAGTTTTTAACAAAAACCCTTTTTTTATTAAATTCAAACTAATATCTAGTAGTATTATCGCTGCAAATACAAATTTATTATATTTATAAAATACTTCATTAATTGCATAAATAAAAATATTTTTAATTTTGTTTTAAATGCATTTCTGCTAAAAATTTAAAATTCTTTTTGGATATCATTTTCATTTATAAATATATCTTTTCAACATTTTAAAGATAACTGTTTTCAATAACTGCATCATAAATCTTTACAATGTTTTTATAGGTGCAATGTTCTTGATTCTTAATATAAAGAATTTTGAACATCAATTAATAGCTTTATTAAAGGACCATTTCGGTAGGCTTTTAATCTTGCAAAAATAATATTTTTAGATTTTTTCCCCTTCGACAGCTTTTTCAGCATTAACTGAATTGATTAAAATGCTTCATAATATCAATCAAATTATTATAATGTTATCAATGCTTTTTGCCAATAATTATTATTGTTTTTGAATTTAATAAAAATTTTTAATATCGGGTTTTCTTAGGTTTGTTTAGGAGATTAATTTTATTTATTTATTTAATTAATTTTTTAAGTTATCTTAGTTTTTTTATATTAAATTAAAAAAAACTTATTTTATTGTAAATTTTAAATGTTTATATAATCAAGAGAATTTTTTGGCAGAATGAAGTGTGGATTTATGGTTAGAAAAATGAGGATATTTTTGTTATAAATCTTAATTAAAAATTTACAAATCATATTGTTATTATTAATAAACAATTTTACCATACATTTAATTATTGTTTTTATATTTGCCTTGACCATTTTTTATATGATATTTAGAAAACAAGTAATATTTTTTAAATCATTTTATATTGTAAATCTTGCACTTTTGTGATGAGTTTTCCTCATTCATTTGATTTATACCTTTTGCAATTCTTTTAAAAATAATTGTGTAAAACAGTAATGTTTAAAGTTGCGATTTTTTATAATTAATATAAATTTTCTTTTTTCTGTGATTGTTTAAATTTCAAAATACACGAATTTTTCTGTAAGGAAATTCATAAATATGTATTAATAATAAAATAGTTTAGCCATTTTAATTTATTTTATCACCTGCTTGGTTTTTGAATGAATTATGTGTACTTTATGGTCAGTATTGACAAATTTACATGGCATTACCAAAGCCGCGCATTGCAGCTCTCGACTTAATAGAATGGTCCTCCATCAATTCATTGAACTTGACAATAATCGCGTTGTCAAAGGGTCCGTAAGATCTAATATTTTTTTATGATTTGTTTTTTATTTTACAGTTTTTTAATAATCTTTAGACTAACGGGGTTTTGGGTTTACTTGGGGTTGAGGGGGTTGGGCTTTTTCTTGGGTGGGGCGGGGGCTTTCTCCCGCCAGCTCCACTGCTTGCTCTTTCCATGCCGATAATTCAAATCGTTCTCACACAATTTTTGTTTTTTAATATTAAATTTTTATTTTAATTTATTTAATCGTCTATTTAATAATCAATTCGATTAACGCTTGCCGTCAATACTTTGTTATCATTTTTGATTCTAAATAATTCTTAAAATAAATTATTTAAAAATTTGTTATTTTGAATCTAAGGTTGACAAAATATATTACAAAAGGCATTGGAATTGCAAAACAGATTACAAAATGATTCAATGTCGTAACTAGTTAGCGGCTTTGCAATATTCTCGAGATAAATAATAACTTTTTATTATATGATATTTTATGTTTGTAATAGGTTGAAGAAGTAAAGTCTTCGTCAATTCTTTATATAAATATGCTATTTGTGTTTTGCAACAAATTTTTTTTAGTTAAATTGTTCTCATTTGAACAAATAATTTTTCAATATTTTATTAAGATTTCGTAAATTAGCAAGACAGATTAATTATCCAATTACTTAATGTGCCTTTTTTATTAGAATATATTAACTTTTAGAAAAAGTGTTAATGCCTCTTTTGCTTTATCAAATTCATTTGCAGCTTGTTGATACGGAAACTGTTCCATTCTTGATTAATGTAAATTTGCTTTATTTTATTTAAATTATGTTTTATATCAACAGTCAATTTTTAAGTTTTTTTGTAGTGAATATAAATAATATTCTTTATTTTTTTTGATTTAAATTTAATATGTTTTGGGTTTATCGTTTTTGTTTGTTTTAATTTAAAAATAATCTGTCAGCGTAATTCATCCTTTATTTCATAGTCAATGCCATGCATCGTTGAACATATTAAAATATTTTAGCAAAGAATTTTCTAACTTTTTGCCAAAATATTCATATTTCTTATATAAGTATTTGATTTATTTTTAGAAGTGTTGGTCCACGCTGGAACAAGATGGGCACAAAGCCTTCCGCAAGAATATTGGTAATATTGTACGTTGCCTCTTAGTCGATTAAACATTGGAGCTTTGCTTTAATTTAATTTAAATTTTATTAAAATTTTAAGTTTGTTTAAGTCAGAAGTGCGCTCAAATTATTTGGCGTTTGAAAATAAATCCAATAATTTATTTGAACTTCGTTATTTTTAAATTCAATAATTTTAACTTATTCTTGTTGATTAGAACTAGTTTTGTATTATCAATCAGTCTCCTGGTTGAAGCCGAAGCTTGCAATCATAGTGATCTGCTTGCTTAGTACATTGATGACTTTCGATTTAAAAATGTTTTCGTCAGGCATAATTAAGGTAGAATAATTTTATTTGTTGATGTTTTACCTTTTTTCATTGATTTTAAAGGTTTATTTTATATCTTTTTTTGTTTGCGAATTACCTTAATATTAATGAGCAATTATTTATTGTAAATAAATATTTATGTTTTAATTAGGATACGATAATCAAATGCTTACATTTTATAACTTAAGCTCTGTGTCACTTTTTAGTGTCAAATTATTACAAAAATATTTGCCACCCTGCGAATTCATCATTTAATTTATGTGGGGTTTATTTTGAATTTTATGCTGTAAATTTCGCCACTGGTTGTATTGCTTTAGATTAGAAAATATAGTATCGATATTTATATGTGTTGAGTTTGGACAATTAATATTTGGAATTTGTATAACGTTTAATGTTTTCAATTTATATTTACTATAATAAATAATAATGAAATCCAGGCGTGGGCACGGATACGAATTTTTGTATCCGTATCCGTCCGCCCCCAAAATCTGATATCCATTATCCGTCCGTATCCGTGACCTTCCAAAATCCCATATCCGGATATGCGTGCGCATCCGCATTATTTAATAATCACTAGAGTTTTCTCCAAAGTTCGAAAAAATGATTTTTCAAAGCGAATTTTTTTCCGATTGCATTATCGTCTGATTAAATTAAACGAAATTGATATGTATTGAGCTTAACAAGAAAATTTTAAGGGAAACGATTGAACTTTTGATTGTTTATTAATCAATTTTTTGATAAAAGATTTTCGATATTTTTTTAGAATTTTTAACATTTTTGTTTAAAAAAGTCAAAAAAAATTTTGAAAATTCTGCTTTACTGCTAGGAGGGGAGGTCGGCGGTGCCGATAGGCGCCGCCGAGAGAAAAAATTGAATATTTAAAGACTTATGGTAAGAAAAATCGTCCAATTTTTTAGGTAATTGAGTTCTAAAATGAACTAATTATTTATGTAAATGCTTAAAATGTATTTTTTACGTCTGATTTTTTTCAAAAAGTTGTAAGAAAAAGAAGAGTAAAGTATAAAAACAAAAAATAAAGATGATATCACGAAAGGGTATAGAACCCTCGACCCAAGTAGGATAAACATAAAAGTTTAACCACTAGGCCATGTTCAAATTTAAAACTAATTCTTGAAAAATAATTTACAAAATCGATTAATAAATTTTCCTTCAGTAGTAAAAAACAACGGATACACGGATATCCGCGGATATTAGGGTCATATCCGTATCCGTCCGTATCAGGATATATCCGCGGATATCCGGACATCCGGATATCCGTGCCCACGCCTGATGAAATCAAAAGGCGCAAATGTTTATTTTTCTCTTAAGGATATATATATTAAACAATATAAATCCAGTTTTTAGTTGAATTTGTGTCAAAAATTCTTATTTAATACCCTAGCAGGAGGTATGATTGGCATTTAAAATATTTAATAAATATTGAATTCTTCTCTAAAATAATAAAATTCAAATCAAAATTGCGATAATATGATATTGCTGATAATGTTCATTGTTAAAATTTTATCATCAGTTAATTTAAATTCTGAATTAAAATAAATTTAACAAATTCACTCTTCAAGAATATAATAATTGCATTTTAGTTACTATTTTTTATTTCATAAATTTCTTTCATTCAATTTGAGGTTATGCAGCATAATGATTTGTTTTTAAAATACTAATTTAACTTTATTTAAAGTTAGCTTACATTCGTTTAAATTTGTTTGCTTATTTATAAATTAATCAAAAACGAATAATTAATGCGGTGGCTCCGCTCCGCGCGGTTTCGTTACACGGCTGTGATGCTTTCATCAACAATGCCCAAGTTTGTGCTGGCGTGCCCCCGGTGAAGAGATCTTAATTAATTTATTTTTATTTTTTAAAAAGCAGTGGAAATTTATTTAAATGGACCGTTCTCACTTTAAAAATTAACGTACAAACAATATATATTTTTTGTGCATATTTATATTAAATCACTTTTATTTTTATTTTGAATTTTACATATGATTCCTAATAGATGTCTATAAATAAATAAGAAAGACAAAAAATTGCATTGTAAAATCTGTTACTCTTAAAGTTTTTAACATAATTAGTTATACAAAATGCAAAATATAAAATAATATTTACAGTTCAAAAAGAATAGAATTATTATTTAGCACGTAATATTAATTAATGTTTACAAAATATTTTAATTTATCAAATACTTCAAAATGAAAAAAGGTACTTTACCTCAATAATTTTTTAATTTTTATTATGTCGCTGATAAGTCAACTTTAATTAAAACAAAATACAAATATAAATCACTTTCTCAATCAGCGCAATAGTATATGTTCTCACGCACGGAAGGCTTGGACACGTAACCGAATTATGATGCCTACCATTAAAATTTATTACCAAATTATTCAAATCTAAAATTTTTATTTAATCTTAAGACATATACTTACATTGCTAATACGTAATATTTTATTAAAAAATTTAAATAATGTAATTAATCTATTGGGTAGAATTTAGTCTTTTGTAGGCAAGATATGATGACATCGTTTTTATGACCGCGACTACATCAGTTTAAATGATCAATTTTGCTTGTCAAATATCAGTTTTTTTTATCATAAAAATAACAAGCTCCAAAATAAAAAACTACTTCAGCAACAAAGTCGCTTTTAAAAAAGTAAATAAATAAAAATTCCAAGAGAATATTAATATAATAATCAAAAATTATCAACAATATACAAAACAGTCAACAAAAAATCTGAAAAAAAAATTAGATTATCAAATAATATTGTTCTTTTATTTTTATCGCTATGCTAATTTATTCCTCAAGGCTTTTCCTTAAATTTCAAATGTTCAATAGCATATGTCTGGTGAATAATTTAAAAAATGTATTTGTTTTATTAACATTTTACTTAAATAAAACATGCATTTTAGCAGAGTGCCGCCGACAAAATCACCGAGATTCGATATTAACACAAAATTGTATAAAAAATAAGGCAATTAATGATAGCGAATGCACTAAAATTAATATCTAAAAACTTGAACGTATCAAAAAAATATATATAAAAAAATTAAGCAAAATAAAAGTTTATAGACTTGTTAACAATTTATAATCAAAAGAAAATGATATACAAAAATAGTAAAACGAATAAATTACTTTAGCGAAACATAAAACTAATTATTGCTAATCATCTAATAAAATGAAATGAATTGCAACCATTTAACATAGAATTAATTTTATCAAATTTATATTTTCTTTTACTTTAGACTATAGAACTAAAAAATTCATATAAAATTTGATACACATTACAAGAACAAACGTAATTTTAATTCGAATAATTAATAAATAAATATATTTCATAGTAAATGATTCCAATTGAGTTTTTTTTGTCAAACATATACTAATTAATAGGGCTGTTCGAGAGTCTCGGTCTCGAACCGAGAAATTTCTCGGTTTTTTTGGGTCTCGGTCTCGGTCTCGACTCTCGGGTTTTTAGTCTCGGAAAACGAGACTTTTTTGCACTGGTAAATTAGAATTTTTGGTGAGAAATTATTAAAGAATTATGAGCTTGAAAGTTTGAAAATACACAATGACAAATAGAAATCCTTAATACGTGAAATTAATTTTTCTTCATTTAAATTGATAATTAGAGACTCCTTTTTACTGATTCTTAAAAAATCACCCAGTAAACCTTATAATGGTGATTTTTTTTGCAAATTTTAAGCATATTTTTCCTAATTAAATTCACTAATGCTTCCATTTTTTATCGCCATAAAAAGCTTCAAAAAATTACCGCGTTTCTAAATTTGATAGCAAATCTCTACACAAATCTAGTCAAAAATTCAAAATTTTCTCGGCGGCGCCTATCGGCACCGCCGACCCCCCACCAAAAGTTAAGCAGAATTTGCAAAAAAACATTTATTTTTGAAAATTTCTTAACAAAAAAACGCATTAAACCCCCCGAAAATAACTCCTAAATTGAAATTTTTTTAATTCTTTCCCCGGCGGTTCCGATGGGCTGGACCATCGGGCAAAAAGCGTTCCAGAATAAAAATGGGAATTTAAATTTCTCGCTAAGTGTAAAACTATTTATTTAAAATATTTGAGCTTAAAATAAAAAATTTTCAGTGAATTATTAAACATACAAAATGCGATTTACGACTTTAATTTTACATTTTTTGTGTGAATTCTATTATGCAATATCCTTCGTAATTTCCTCTTTTTTTTTGAAATTTTCAACAAAAAATTTTGTTTTATAATATTGTAAATATAACAATTCCGTATCATTAATCTGGAGGATGTCGCTTAAACTCATGTTTTTATAGGGGGCCCTGCCATCATCGGAGATGACTCCCTCACTTGTCTCTCTGCGCATTGGACTCCCTCACTTGTCTCTCTGCGCATCGTGGGAATGACAGCAGGTCTGGCCTGGTTGTCAATTCCTGTTAGTCTGTTTAGATTATTAAAATCTTACGCGGCTAAAATTTTTAATTCACATATTATTCTTTCATTATTTACTTGGTAAGAGATTTTATTCAAAAAAAAATTGTGACTTTGAAGTCGATGTTCTAGCGATGTTTTACATTTCATTTTTTGTACTGTTAGTTGATGTAAAGATTTTTTATATTTTTAGCAATTTTATTTTTGAATATTCTTATTTTGAATCAACCCTATATATATTTAACGGTAATGTAGAAACAAAATTGAATTAAAACTGATTTAGTTATGTAATATATTTTAAATTCAAAATTAAGACAATTAGTTTATTAGTTGATTGAATAGTTTTAAATTTTAACTAATCAAAATTTTTCTTTGAGGCCATTTACTCAAAAATTATTATTATCATAGTTCATAACAATAATCTTTATGGTATTATTTTAAGTTTTAATTGATTGAATTCGAACAGCGCACGAAAACACATTGCTTGGATGTAGCGGGTGTTGACAACCTTTCGCGAGAATTGCGCGCATTTACTAATTGGTGGCATTTTGCGAGCTCCAAAAAATTATGTTTGAAATGCAGCTGAGATTAAACAAAAATGAATAATTAAATTTAGTTTTTTAAACTGTAATATCTAAGCGGTTTAATAGTAAAATTTATYTTAGGCTTACTTTTGAATTAATTAAAACATAAAATTGAATTTGCAAAAATTTACATTTAAATGAAGGTTCCTCATCAGTTGAAGCTTGATATTTTATTTGATTATAATTATTTACCGCAACGATGCCCAATGCCATGTGAGTGTTCCAAAATCATCATTTAGTATTCAAATATCCAAACTATTGTAAATTTGGCATTTAGTTATTAATTTGTTTTAATAAAGGATTAATATTAACGTTTTATTACTTTAAGTTTTTTGGGCATTTGTGTTTTATTTTTATTGCTTGTTAATTTTAATTAACTTTAATCATTAATTAAGTGTCTATTAATTCTTGGTGCTTATATTGCTTTAGGACTTACAATATTTAATATGAAAGTATAAACTGCCGTTGAAGAGCTATAGTTGAACGTCCATTTATTGGAGTTGTCAAGTGTGGCGCAAAGAATAATTATTCCTTCTTTGCAGGCAGCTTTCATACGCAAAATTTTGCTCAAAATCAATAAATTTGTTGTTTTTGTTTATGTTGTTATTTTATTTTTTATATTTACAAATAGACGTTGTCGATAAAGATTTTTGTTATACATTTATTAATAAATTACTATTTGATATTCTAACAATTTTTAATTTGCCGTAACTAGAGAGTTTGAAAAATGATTTGTTTGCACTAAAAACATGTCTATAGCCATCCTTATAGTTTTATTTAAGTTTTAGAGGGCAATTGCTAATAAAAAGATTTAACTATTTGCTTTATATTTTCTAACATTGTTTGATTAATGAAACTTTAGAATTATAGGTAATAGAAGGTAAACATAATTAATTTTATCCATTGGCTTTTTACATTTAATTGATTATGCATTTTATATTCTTTTAAATATTAGTTGTGCTGACTCACGTTAAAATTGTTTTTATATTAAACTCGGAATTACGATTTTATATTTAAATATATGTTTGGGTTTTATTACAAAAGATTTAACAATTCAGCCCTTGATTTTTTTATAATTTGTTTTTGGAGTTGAATTTTTGTTAATTCATGCTCATGCCGCTTTGAAGACAACAGTAGAAAATAATAAAGGTGTGTGTCCACCGCTAATCTCATTATCCCTCAGCAAATTTATGGTTAGTTTTTTATTTATTGCCACATTATCGTTGGACATGAGCCCATGGTTTTTTAATCTTTGAGTTCAACTTTAATCAACGGCAAATGTATAGAATAATTTTAGTTTATTATTGTTATTTTAGTTTATCTCTTCCAAAAACAACAGTTTTTTTACTATTTCATCTTTGTTTTTAGTAAAAAAGATTTGATTGAAATCTTTAGCTCTTGATCTAACAACAGAAAATTATGGTACATTTGTTTGAAATTTAAGATAATTTATGTTTTAACCAAGTAATTAAAATTTTGAAACTTCAATTTATTATATTTAATTTTCTCATTCAAAAATGAATACTCTATTAAATACCTGCTGATATTTCATTGGAAATTAAAATTTACAATTAAGATTCAATTATTTTATGCAATTTACATCATTTTTAAGCCAACTTGCAATTTGAGAAGCAATCGATTGATTAGAAGTTCCTTTAATTTAGTTAACCATATTAAGCGTTGTTGTAAAACTATTTTTTTACTTTACAAGGTAGAAATTTTAATTTTATTTCTAATGTAGAAGTTTTTCCGTCTGAATTTCTCGCATCCATTTAATTCTTCACGAAATAATTTTAAGTATGGATTTGACCATTTATTTTAATTGAGCAAGTAATTCGTCTCATTTCCCCACTCATGCAACAAATTGAACTCATCTTGTCGCGATCTGATCAATGTGGACTTTTTGGGACTTCACGTTTATCCAAACACAAATATAAATCATCTAAAAAATGTTTTCAACCATTGTTAGAATTGCAAATATTATATTTAATTAAACTTAATAAAAAAACCTTTATATATGGCCTCAAGTCTAATTAATTCAATAACAATTTAACAACGAAAAATCACCTGCCCTATTAAAAGATAATTAATATTCCAAATAATTAAAAAATCCTAAAAGATAAATAAATGCTTTGCCATGCTTTATTAAAAAAGAACGTATTATTTTAACATAACATATTAAACACACAAATTAATTTAATAAATTATTGAATCAAATCTAAATAATAGTTAAATGTTAGAAAGCTACTTGTAGGATATTATGCTCTTAATTTATTTAATTTTAATTATAAGAACAAATCATATTTTAAAAGCAATTAAAAGCAAAACAATATTATAGCCTGACAAAATARACAATTTCAAATTGTTTGATYGAAAAGCTTAAATTAAGTAAGCCTTTGTAAAAAATGTCACTAAAACGCAAAATTGATTAGTTGAACAAAAATGAGTGAATGAAAATTAAACCAGATTTAGTGTTGACGAAGTCAATTTTATACAATTCGTATAATTATATTAATGATAACTTTTTTTATAAATCTAAATAGTTCATGAATATTTTATTAATTTATTAATCATTAGATATAAAAGCAGCATTTACGAATTTAAAAATTTTAATATAAAATAATTCGAATGTCTCCTACTTTATCTTGTGTATCTCACATACTATTAAAGTTTATAAAAAAGTTACGTTACGAAAAACAGGCAGAAAACTGTGTGTTGTTGCTTTCAGATCAAAGAGTTGAAAGAGTGTGCCCTGCTTTATTTGAAATCTAATTTATTATTTCATTAAAAAATATTTTAATAAATCGCTGACTATATTAGAATTGATTTTAAGAAATAAGTGCCGATTGGACGCGGCTATATTATAAGAAATAATTTTGAAGCTTCGCTTAAATTGCATTTATGTAGATATTCAATAAACCTAATATAATTGATTGATAAAATTGTAACTGATAAGATCAATGACTGCCGACGGCCGTAAAACATTAAATTTATTAAAGTGCATAAAAGCAGGATTTGGCTTACACACACTCAAACTTTGATTTTGCCAAAACATAATTTAACGAAAATTATAATCGGCTGAATAAAAATATAAATGGCATCATCATCTTTGAGCGTATAATTTAGACGTTAGCTTTAAGCATATTAGTTTTCTTAAATATGTGATATTTT
This sequence comes from Globodera ellingtonae, assembly GCA_001723225.1. Lineage (NCBI taxonomy): Eukaryota > Metazoa > Nematoda > Chromadorea > Rhabditida > Heteroderidae > Globodera > Globodera ellingtonae. Next base: position 40,777 of record MEIZ01000184.1, on the reverse strand, counting down.
AAGTAATTGGAGAAATAAAAAATTTATATACTAAATTAGTTTTTTATACTATTGTGGCTCGCAATTTGACATATTTTTGCTACCTAATATTAATTCAATATTCATATTTAATCAAAATTTTATAATTTTACAAATTCTGAAAAGTTTTGTAAATCTGGTGATGCTGTCGTTTAAATCATGTACACTTTCTGCCCAGGATCAAACAAACAATCATTTAAATTATATTTATTTTTACTTGATATAAAATTGAATATATCTTTGCGAGAATCATAAAATATGAATTATGCCTTTTTTAAATGTTTGCAAGCTATTTATATTATTAAAAATTCGTTCATATCAATTTCAGATATATTTTAAGTAAAGCTTTTGATTTTTTTTTAAATTTCAACTTTTATTATCGCTTTTATTATTTTCGATCTAAAAATCTATTGATTGTAGTGCTGTCCAAATTAGACAAATGCAATTTTAAAAATGGGATTGCACGGGTTTGTGCAACGAATTTTGTTTTTTATGTTGTTTTATTAAACAAAATAAGTTTATTAGTAGTGTTTTTATGATACAGCACAACTTTGCTAGCGATGATCAGCGACGTAAAATTAAGTTTTAATTTTTTTACGTACTATCAATGTATTTAATTGTCAGTTAATTAATTCAATAATATATGCATTCAATGATGATAAAAAAACCTGCAGAAATCGCATGTTACAACAAATAAAAGTATTAATTAAATGMATACTAAACAAAGTAATMTTTAAWAAGAATCAAAAAAATGACATAATTAATGCCAATGACATTATTCGAACAAATCGATTACTTTTCCGAATTCGTGGTACCCGATTGAGCTCGACGCTAAGAAATTTTAAGTATAAAAGTTATAAAAAGCAAATTAATGCTTAAAAGATATTCTTTAGCTGCTCATCAAATGCCTGGTATTGGTCCAGTCAGTAATTTAAACTTTATGATAAATAAACAAATTTGAAATCAAAACCGATAAAAAAATCTGTAAATGTTAAWAATCACTGAAAAAATATACAAGTGTTAGGAAATTTTATGTTCAGAAATCTTTGTCAACGGCAATTACTAAATATACGTTAGTGAAACGTTCAGTACAAAAGCTTCAATTCATATTTTTTTAGTAATAGAGAATTCACCAAAAATTATCAATTTTAACACAACATAATAAATAATCATTAAAACAATAAAAAACAATTTCAAATAATAATTTAAAGAATTACAGATTGAATCGGAATGTTTGGTTTTTTAATATAGACAGAAATTTTGATCGTAAACTTATTTTTTTAATTAATGTTTCTATTATACCTTAGAAAATTGCGTTATATTTTTTAATTTTTGTTATTCAATTATGAATTGGTAAAAATATTTTAATATTTTGGGGAATGGCAAAATTAATATGGCTCTCTTCGGGTATTCATCTGACCCAACTCAGGTCCAGTTCATGGTGTCCTCTTGTTTTTCAATTTTCATAATTTAAATAGATTTTAATTTCTTCTTTTTGAGAATAATATTTTGGTTTATGCCTAATGTTTATTTAGTGTGTTGTTTTTAAATGTTCAAATGGAATAAAATAGATTTTTTATTTTCATATAAATATGCTGAATTGCATCATTTTGCTTAAATAATTTTAGCAAACATAGATATTAGCATTATTAGTTTTTATTTTCATATATTTTTTGTTAAATTTATTTGTGATTATTTTTTTATTAATTGGTTGAATTTTAAATTGACTAATCATTAGAGCATTCTTTATCAATTGTTTTCTAAACAATTTTTCGGGTAATCATAACTCACGTGTACCAGATGGTGAATGTATGACCTCATTCATGGCAGGCTGCTTACCTAATAATGAATTATAGTTCTGTATGGCTATTTTTTCTGTTTTTAATGTAAATTATCAAGGAAAATATTTATGTATTTTTGCAAAATTTTATTTTACACTTTTTTATTTTTTATTTAGCAGTAATTTTGTTTATCTACTTTATGCTTCTTATTTTTATTTTTTGTTATGGTAAATTTATAATTATATTAAAATTATATTTTTTGTTTTTTCGTTATTTTAGAATATTATTTTTATTATAGTTTTTTAGTCTTTATTTTGGATTTAATTCGTTTTTGCGGTTATCCTGACCCTTTGAAAACATTCGGAGTTCGTTTTGGTATAATTTTTTGTATAAAAAATGTTTTTATTAATTCTCTTTGAACATATTATTGTTTTTTTTTCTTATTTGTATCGATTTTTTTTTTGGTTTGCTTTCCCGATTTTACATTATAACGTTTTTTTTATTAAAAAGGTTTTTCTTTCATGGTCTTTATGCATTTAATTTTAAATTTATTTGGGTTTTTAATTTTTTTTAATACTTTATAAACACGCATGCCCGCTTCTTTGTGCCGTTTGTGTTCATCATGACAGTCTGCCTTCACAGTGCAATTATTAACGCGGTAAAATTTGTTCCCATACTATTTTTTTCTGAGCAGAAATAAAAATCGTTTTAWTTTTTAGGTRTMATATAACGKTTACTACCATTATTATATGATTAAACTTCTGTTTGTGAGTTAATGTTTATTAAATCTTCATTAAATAGTCAAAGCTCCAAATGTTATGCCTATCCATACAGAATTGTTGAAATTGTGAAAAGTTGACATTATTTTTTTTAATGGTTTTTTGTATAAATTATATTAATATTATGTTTAAAAACTAGTAATAATAAGATTATCATAGAGAAATTAAAAGATTTTATGGTTGGCGTTTTCTATGAAATTGATTCATCAGCATGCTGCTACCTGCACGCACATTTGCGTCTGGGACTGCTGAATTTAGATTCTGAACAACAGATTCATTTTTTCTTTTTTATCGCGTTTTTTATATATATATTTAATTCATCAATTGTCTTTTAATTAATTTATTTCTCATGGCTTTACTATTTTTTTATTAATTTAATATTAAGTAGCCTGAATAAAATTAATGTTAATACTTTCCTAATTTCAATTTGTTATTTTATTTTATACTTACGGTTCATTCATATAAATAATCTTAATTAAAATTAAAAAGATGCTCTGCCAATGCTGCAAATAATAAATATTGGAACTAACAAAAATCRAAAAATTAATGATGAAAGTAAAATTTCTATTGAATGCATTGCGATGGTAACCGATGGAATAAAAGCCGGCATAAGAGCTTGAGGGCCACGCCCACTTAGCGTAGTTAATTTGATTGCTGTTAAATTGAATATTTCATTTTGACTTCCGCGCGAGCTTTTTTAAATTCCTCGCTCAGTTAAATTAATGCAAATAAGCCACTCATATTTACGTCATCTTCCGGAACTGCATGGTTATCTATTCATAATATTTTACTTTTAAAACTTTATTTCTAATTTTTTTTATTTATATTGAATGAAAATTCTCGCTTGGTGCTATATTGTTAATTTTTTAAATTTGTTGTGAGTTAGATGTTTATTCATTAAAAGTGTTTTCAAAGTGAAATATTTTGAGATTAATTTGATTTGGAAAATTTTCAGCCATTCATTTAAGTTAATTTGATTAAATTAAATTAATAGATAATTCGTCTTTTTATTGAATCATGATTTAAAATTGGGTAAGATTGCTTTGCCTAACAGCGCATCTTTGTGTTGAACAATGATCAAGCAAAAGCAAGACCGCAAATTTGTGTTGGCTAAGTCCGTTTTCTTTGTCGTTTGCTGTGCGTAATGGCCAATGTTGTTAAGCGCAATTGGTTACTTAATTTCTTCATCTTTTAACGTCTAGTCAAGGTTCTTTTGCATTTAAATTAGTTTTATTAATTAGATCATATATACATTTTAAAGAACCAATTTTATTAAATAAAATTTTAATAATATTAATTAACTCTTCTTAAAGTTCATATAATTTATTTAGTTTTGGTATTGAGTCGGGCGTTTTTGAAATTAATTTAATTAACCGAGTTATTAACATTTGTGCAAAAATACATAAAAAATTAACTAACATTTAATGATAAATAAGTGTAAATATTATTTTGTATAATAAACTGCTTGCTTGCTATCAAAAAGCTGAACAAATTTATTATTTGTCGGAATAACTTATTATATCTGATAAATAACAAATATTTTTTCAACCGTAATATATAAAACCCGGTACTAAATGAGTTGGTATCTGCTCGGTCCGATTTTCTAAAATTTGTTAAATCCTTTACTTTGATAGAAAGATGGTCAGAATATTGCTTCCTGGTTTCATTTTTCCTAATGTATAATTTGTTATTTGAACATTATTTTTAATTTATTTTAAAATAAGAATTATTCATTTATTTGACCAACCAACCGCATATTTTATTCTATTTTTTGTTTTAATCATTTTATTATTTTTTGACTTTTCTGATCATTATTAAAATTTGGCTAAAAGTTTTTTTGGTTTTGCTCAAATTTTTCCGTTATTCACATGCACTTTATCCCATTAATAAAATTTTTTTAATAAATTTTTAAAGTTTTTTTATTAAATTAGCGCAAAGAAAGAATAAAAACTTATTTATTTATTAAATTAAAAGTCAACTACAGTTTATAAACGAAAAAATATATATATAAAGCCTCTCTCTTGCACCACCACTATTTATTCAAAAAACAAAATGTTCAGAATTAAACTAAAACAATTTTTAGATGGGGTGCGTTCATGTCCAAATTACTCTCGCCGCCTGACTCTCTCTTTTTAGCACACTATTGCTTCAAAAATATCTTATTGATTATTGTAGTTTTAGAAATTAACATCGTGTTATACAAAATTTATTTAATTTGCATATTTTAATTGTAGTTTGCATGAGCAATTTGAAAGTTAGTACATAAAAAATTTATAAGCTTTTTACTACGTAATTTATTAACATATTAAAATAATTGGGTTATTTCAACATTCTTGTTCTCTAAATATATAAATTTAAGATATTATGAAATTAATGCAATCTCAGGCACAAGCATTTTGCTGACTAAATAGTCCAACAATGTGTATTTATTAAGATATTTGCGCTGTTTTGCTCTTTTAATTTTTTTACTTGCGTAAGTTAATTTTTGTTAGTCAATATATTTATTAAGTATTTGCAATGTTTTTAGAAGTATTTATGGGGAAACGGCATCGGATTATTTTGATGAAAATATTTATATTTGTAAACCATGCTGAATGCCGACTGATAAATGGAATCCGCCAATATTTAGCGAATTTGGAGCAACTTCAAGCAACGGTTGGACAATATTTAATTTATTTTTGCTACAAATTGTTGTCTTTTTATAGTGTTTTTTATTTTACATTAGCACATTTAAATTTTTTACCGAACATACTCGCAGTTGATGTTTGGCGCTCGGCCGCGTCGTGGATCGTTTTATGTATGCTTATTTTATAATTTATTTTGGCCGAATCCTTCGTATTTTAGCAACAAGGATATATTTAACGCTAAAATCAATCGATGTTTCTATAAAACGTTGGCTGATCTACTTACTGACCACGGATTTGTGTCAAGCTTGCAGCTGCACGAATTGTTTCAGCATTCTGTTGAATTGGTAGTCGAGTGTAGCCGAACCGGTTGATCTTTCGTATTGATTTGTAATCGGCGGAAAAAATAACTCTTTTAATTATAATAAATATTGTAAAACATCAACGTTTTCAACATTTAAATCTTGTTTAGTGTTTAAAATTGTATGGTTGCGGCAATTTAAATTCAAGTAATCAAAATGCACTTCCTGCAATCATTAGATTATACATTTGTCATTTATAACTTTATCGTTACCATTTATAGATCGGTTTAATTTGATCATTTTTTAGTTTATTCACACGTCTATTTATTGTTTGTTTTTAATCTGTGATTTAGTAGAAAGATTTTTTTAATTTTTAATTTTTAATAATTTAATTTTAATTTTTTGTTTTTTTGTAAGTAGCATTAAAAACGGCATCCTGGATGAATAATGATGGTTGCGTTGACTGATAACCCATTCGTTGGTTGGCCTCGTAATAAATTTGTTTTTGTGAAAAAATCCATAATTATGCATATAAATGCACTAATTATTATTTTGAATACAAGCCATAATAAATTGAAAATTTTAAGTATTTTACATGTTTATTTAATAATTTATCATTAAATAGCTAATATTTGGAATTTTATAAAATGTTAAATTTCTGTGAATGCCTCTTTGTCGTCTGTCTTCGCATCTCGCACGCATGGGATATCAATCTTATAAATATTCTTTTTACATATAATTAAATTTTTCAAATTAAAAATGTTATGTCATTTTTCGAAATTTTATTTGAAAAAATTGATAAAAGAATAGGGTGAACGGAAAATCGGTCACCGGAAAATTGGTCACCGAGGGTTTTCGGAAAATTGGTAACGGAAAATTGGTCACCAAGGAAAATTGGTCACCAGGATATTTCGAGTTTTTCGTTCTAACTTTTTTCAAACAACTCTAAAAGCTTAGCTTTCTTTTGAAAAAAGCTTCTTCAGACTAAACGCAGTCAAATGGTAATAAATTCTTGTATTATGTTGGTGACCAATTTTCCTTGGTGACCAATTTTCCGTGACCAATTTTCCGAAAATCCTCGGTGACCAATTTTCCGGTGACCGATTTTCCGGGACTCAAGAATAGTTAGCAAAGTTGTCCTTGAATGCTAAAACATAACTTTTGCGAGTTTATCGTTTGTTGTTTGTATATTGTTATTCTTTTTGTTGCTAAAAAAATTATTAAAAAATAGTAAATGGTTTTTTAAATAAGTGTTAACAATAGGTTAATAATTTTAAGGCTGTTTTTTAAAGAGAATTTATTAAACAAAAAAGAACAACCAGTTAACAAAAGTTTATTTTCTAAATAATAATGCATTTGCAATTATGCAGATGCTTGCATAATTTTCTTTATAAATCCTCTCAGATCTTTAGTTTTTAATTTTATTTTAAACGAAGAATCGTAATAGTTAATCTGCATATAATATTTTCAAAAAATTTGCATTAGCTTATGTCGTGTGCGTATATTAAATGTATGCTTTTAATCTTAAAAAATAGCCTATTTGAGGTCAAAATTTATAAATGATTTAAATATAAATACATCACAAAGTTGATTTGCATTTTCGATTATTCCGGACCCTTTGTTGAACAATTGACTTCACTATATCTCATATTAGGTATTTTTATTTTTCGCTAAAAAATGTTTCATTTGGTTATGTAAAGTTT
>MEIZ01000184.1:19376-33489 GCA_001723225.1 Globodera ellingtonae | reverse complement strand
GATTAAAATCCTTTAAGTTGTAACAGGTCTTTATATAAATTCGCTATATTTTGTTTTACAGCGTTTTAAATATTTCTAAAAAAAATTTCATTGTTTCTACCTCTAATGCACTAAAATTAATTTTAAAATTTCTTTAGTGCGAACTTTAAATTTTTACTTTTCAAAAAGATTAAATATCATCTTACAAAATCAAAATTGCTAATTTTCACTCTATTTAAAAATAAAAATAAAATTAAAAATTCCATGACAATTCGCGCAAAACTAAATATTCGAATATATTAATTCTTTCTTTTGATAACACGATTTATTAATTACAAGCAAATTTTATTTATTATAATTTTATTTTATTTTATTTGGAACAGACTGGAGAATAAACATCATTTTGACATAAGTTGGAAAGGTATTTATTAAATTTTTAATCAATTGCAGCCATTCTTCCATCCACCGCTCGCTGCAGCAATTCAAATGGCTGCTTTTTTCTGCCGCCGGGGATGGGCGTTCGTTTTCCCATCGCCGGAGGGGGGGGGGATAAATATATCGATTTAAAGATACTTCCAAACTAAAAAATATCCACGGCCAAGGTTTGAAGAGTTATAAATTGGCTTAAACCGATAGGTGCCCTTTTTTGAACTAAGTCTTAGAATCGCTCACCCAATCACTATAAAAATGGTTCAGGTCAGATCGATTTGAAAAAAGTGATCAATCAAATCGACACTTTTTGGGAACTTTGAAGGGCCCTAAAGTGCTTACTAAACTGTACAGAACTAACTTAAAATATTGCACTGGAAAAATTTTGTAACTGTTTAAAGAACATTTTACAGATCTCAAATTCAAACATAACTTGTAACTCATATTAAATTATTCTGATTGAAAACACACAATTAAAAAAATGGCCAAAAATTCCAAAATTAAAGGAAATTATCAAACATAACAAAAAATCAAATAAATAGAAAAAATTGCAAAATATTTAAATTTTGCTTAACCGATATTCTTGTTATATATTAAATGTTTAAAATAATTATCCAAACTCTTTCTATAAAAATATGATTTACATTATATCTTAGATTTTGGTAAATGAATCTTTTAATTTGGCAATATTATTAATTTTAATTCGTTATTATTTATTTTTGATTAAGGGTTTTATCTTTGGGTTTAGGTTTTTTTGGTTCAGTTTTCGCGGGGTTATGACATTTTTTGTTTTATATTGACTTATTTTATTATAAAATGTTATTGTACATTCTCAGATCAGATTAGTGAAAAGATTGAATTGTTTTGTTTAAAATCTTGTTATTTTGTTCCTTTTGATTTTGTTAAATTAGTTTTCATTTTTATCTTAATTTATTTTATAAACAATCAATTAATTTCTCTTATTAATATTCAATTTAGTTAATTGATCAGTAGTTTTTTAAGACTTTTCTATCTATTTTAATTTGTTTCTCGACGTATTTGGCATTAATTGCCTCTTGGTATCATTAGATATAGTATATATTTTGTATTTTTAAAAAATTCAGTACGTAACAAATATAAGAACTGAGGTTTTATTTCTGGTGTTTTTCTTTTTTTATATCGTTTTGCGACTTTGAAATAACATTTTTTGTTTACAATAAAAAATTTTTCTATTAGTTCTAGTGGTTGAAGTCTGTTGACTGTAGACGCAAGGGCTTGCGCCTCATTTCGCTCATACCTTTTCTTTTAATAAAATAATTAATTTTCTAGGTATTTGTTTTTAAGAATGTAAAGATTAAAATATTAGATGCAATTTACACAAATAATTTACAATTAACAATTAAATTACTTCATTTTACGTTAACTTCTTTAGCGAGTTTCTTAAAAATACATATAAAAAAATATTTGATGCACATGTTTATTATTCTTTAAAATTTATTGTATTTAAATATTATAAAAAGATTCCTTTTTTTATATATGCTTACGTCAATTTGTTCCCAATTTGTAGGTTAAAATGAATTTTTTTAATATTTTATACATAAGGAAAAAACCAATATTAAATTGATAAAAAATTAATTTTTTTTTTTTTTGTGCTTTCTTCATTAACTTTTTTTTAAATTTGATAACTTCGGTAACTCTGATGCATATTTAGAATTTATTAAATATTCCTTTCGGCTCATGTATAAAATATCAGAATCCACCTCAATTTAGGTTATACCTTTGATATAGTGGTTGCAATTGTTCCAAACAATTTATCTTTTTATGCAGACTCTTGATTAGTTTTTAAATTGGCAATCTTTGTAAACATTTAATCAATTGTTTTTTTGTTCCGTAATTAACATTTTTAACATATACCATAGTATTATTGGGTATATAAATAAGTTTAAGGAATCTTTTAATAATAAACTATCATTGAACCACTTTAAAAGATTTATGATTTATTTTTGTTTTTATGCAATTCTGTTTTAACATTTAAAGTTTGCAGTCAGAGCGCTATTGCGTCCCTATTTAATCAAAGATCGTATTGCACAGTTAATGTAAATAATTAAATATAATATGAAATAAGTGGATGCAAAATCTGTCTTGAATGATATTCATGTTAAAAACAATTTATTTTTGTTTGAATGTAATAATCATACTTTTTGCGCGTCACAAAGACCAATTATATTCACGATCAACATTTATTATAACATAAACAAGAAATGTAAATAAACAAATATAACAATATTTTATTCGTAATAATTCAAAGCTATGAATTTATCCAACCAAAATGAATCCGGATGCCGTTATTTGCATTTTAAAATGCCCATAAATGTGATTCTTTCAATTATACGCACAACAGATTTCTGTTCCAAATTGATCATAAGAATGACGTGCATTTAACTGCAACTGCAATGCGCTCGCGTTTTGTGAGTGCTGATAATATTAAAATAAAATATAATCTACCCTATCTACAATTAATTTAATCCAAATGTAAAATAAATAATATAGAAAATATTATTAAACTTTAAATTTTATTAAAATTTAAAAGTTACAAAAAATTAAATGAATTAAACAAAAATAATAAACCAATGATTAAAAGCGCTAAATAACCATCTTACTAAAATTCCAATTATAATTCATTTATTTAAATATCTATAGATATAAATTTACTGATGAATAATGATGAATTTTTTTTGAAAAACGTTATACAATAGTTTAAGAATTAACAGTCTAACATCCATCGATGGCGAAGATGATTTGGTTCTGTGCGCCTCGGACCAATTAATGAGGGGCTCTTTACGTTATAATGCAATATTTAACAATTAATACTTTTATTCTCCCCATTACCTCTTAATTAATAAATTCTATTATATTATTTTTGTTTGAATTTATAATAAAAATTTCATGAATATTGAAATCTCCAGAGCGATACACAAGCCGTAAAAAAAATTATAATGAAACCGTAGACTCACCAATAACCAAAAAAGCTAAAATATTTAGCTGTACCCAATAAAAATAAAAGTTAATGGCTCCTTGCCAAAAATATCTTTCAAAAAGAGCTCCATTGACCAATGTGTCCATTTGTCAACAATATAAAGAAATGAGTTAATAACCAAATTATAAATTGTTGCACTACAAATATGCTGGAGTACGGCATTGAGAATTAGATAACATTAAAACTAAATTTAAAAAATTAATAAAAATAATAAAAAAAATTAATAAACATAAAAAAGGTAAACCTTTGGAACATTGAAAAAAAAACATGTAACATTTTACTAAAATGTCACCAGTTTCAAACGACACAGCTTTTCGAGGCATATTGGACTGATCAACCATTAAGTTATTAAACAATTAAGTGAAAACCTTTTTTTCGCCATTTCATGCTTGGAACATTTTTTGATCAATTTACGCTGAAATATAAATCACTAAGAATTAAAAAAATAAGGCTGTTTAAACGGAATGTGAATCAGATTGGCACGAAAATTAATAATTTAATTAAAAAATAAATTCAAAACAAATTACATCTTATGATATTATAAGGTTCTTAAAATCATAATTAGCACAATCCTTGTCGAGCGCGATGGTGGAATTTGAAAGCTAAATACTTTCAAATTTATTTGAGGAATCAAAACAAATTAGTGTTAAAGAAAAGATATTGACTTGTGGGAAATAAAATACAGAATGGATTTGGAAGTCGAGAACAGATAGAATTAAAATATTACAGAAAAAATTAGGATTTTTTTATTTTTTGTTTTATTAAGTAAAACATTTGAAACGACGAACTTATGCATCAACCCAATATCTAAATTGAAAGAAAAACTTGCCAGTCTTTACGGCAATCTTTACAAAAATAAGCATAATCTCTGTGAATAAAAAAGAAGGGTTTGCAACAAATTTAGTCCAATGAAAACTACTCTAAAGAACCGAAAAAAAGTTTGATTGCAAAAGTAGAATAGCTTTGAATTCCCGCGCTTAAATAAATAAATTGAGTTAATAACATCTTAAAAATGATTAAAAAGTTTATGTATTAGATCTTTGTTTTGAATCCGTGCATATCTCTTATTTTCACGTAACACCCACATTACAAAATATGGCAAAAAATTATTGTTGTAAAAATTATTTATGAAACTGAATTATACGAAAAAGTTTGATATTATGTATTTATTTTTTATTTATGATTTATTTCTTATAATTAATTCTTTGAATATTTTATGTATATTAGGTATCATTTTTTTCTTAAACAAAAGATTTCTTTTTTTCATAAACTTCTTTTTCCAAAATTTAAAAGCATTTTTGCAATTTTTATTAACATTTAATATTTCATTAAGTGAGTTATTTACTTAGTATTTATTTAATTAGTAAGATTATTAATTTTTTGTTAATGCAACATATTACCTCTTCATTAATTAGTTGTTTGTAATTATTATAAGCCTTAATTTGATTAAGATTATCTTTTATTTTTCTGAATACAATATTCTAATTAAAAGTTTAATTATTTTTTTTGTAAAATTATTATATATTTGTCTCTTTGTTCATAAAGTCTCAAAAAAAACGAATACATTTATTTTTTAGCTTTTATGGCTAATTGAGTTAAATGTAATAGTTTTGTTCAGCCGAATTTGAAGATTCATTATAACCTTCGAAATTCCTAATTACAAAAATAAAAGAATAATAATGGGCAGTATGGAACATCATTTTCCGATATCTCATCGGAAACAATAATTGGCGGCTAATCCGAGAAGATGACAAGTGAGCAAATAAAGCGATGGAAGCAAAAGAAGGAACGAAACGATATACTTGGCAAAAGCTAATCTTTATTAAAAAAAGATTTTTAAACTATTAACTATTCTAAAAAAAATAAACAATGCAATTGATAAACAAAAAATTTTTGATTGTTAAAAAAATAAACACAATTCGAGCCAACTAAGATAACAGCTTCGTGAAGATTACATTTCACCAATTTCCCATCATATGCACAGAGTTTAAAATAACCTAGACAACGTAAAATTATCAATTGCAAAAGGTGGCTTATCGTTAAAAAAAGTGCACAGTCAGCATAATTGAATATTAAATCGATATAGACAATCCGCCCATCTGTAAATTAAAAATAATGTAATAAATCAAAGAAACCCCTTGATCATTATGTAAAAAACTTTAGGCGAAATGCTTTAAATGAATAGAAGATTTAAACAATGTGCACATTTTTATTATTTGAATATTTGCTATATTTTAGTCATCTCGAAATGCAAACCGTTCTGAAAAAACCCATTGTAAGAATTCTTCAAAATGAATTTTTCGTTTGAGTCAGCATAAAAAATTTTATTTTAAAACATTTTTATAATTTATTCGATTATCGAGAGAAGAGCGAGATACTTACAAATAAAACATTTTGTTTATCTAAAGGAAAAACAGTTGAACAACTAAAAAGTTCAAATAATGAATGCAAAACTAACGAGGTGAAGTGCCACCTTAATATATATAAATTGTTAATTAATACTAAATGTTTTATTTATATTCATAATTACCGAAACAAATAATGAATTATTCACTTAAATATAAACATTTTGTATAAAATCTATATTATTCTGACCTTCTCGTAGAAGAATCAAGGAATATAGACATAAGTCGCCAATTGATGCAGCAGAAGAGGGCACGTAACTTCAAGCAATGAAAGAAATCAATAAACGAAGATTTTAATTCTAATTGACTTAAAATCTCATTCCCCAAACAAAAACGAATATAAAAAGAAAAAATGGAACAAAAGAAATAATATAAAACAAAAACAAAGAAAAACTATAATTTGACGGAAATTTTCTAACATAAGCCAAGTATAATAGAAAAATGTTTAAATCTTTATGCTGAAAGTTTCACCACCCTTTTGAGCATGTCAAGGCGAGAAAAGAAACGTTCGGACTTTTTGTTGCCTTATGTTAAGCAATTTGCCAAAAAAATTTTAATTTGTATAGGTGAATCTTCTGCTTTTGAGATTTATTTATATTTTTAATGCAATTAAATTTTTCTGTGCTATTAAAAAGCCGCATTTTATTTTGCCTTAACCTACTATTAATCATTTTACACGAGATCGGAGCCTTCCATTTTTCACCAATATTTGAATATATATGCTGGTTATTCTTTTTATCTGCGTATCGATGTATTAAAGAAGTTATATCATTTATTATGTTTTATATCGAATTGTTTATTATTAAATTATTATTTATTACGATCATTTATTTATTCAATTATATTGTTGAATCAACCCCGTATTAATAATTATGTTAAATACGGTTTTATTATTTTTTATCTTAATTATCATTTTAAATTTTAAAAATAAAAGCAAACATTTATCAGCATTATTTATTTAATTAAATTGTCGTGGGCCATTTTTTATTTGGGTAGAAGTACTCAATTCTTTAGGTTATGAGAAGAAAAAATTCTAGCTTTTTACATTATCGGATATCAGATTGTGTGTTTTTAAGTAATATAGAGTAATTTAGCTCAAAAATAGATTGTATCATGTAATGTCTTCGCACTTTAATGGTTTGTCCTTTTGTCCATCTTGAGCGCATTTTATTGCTTAATATGATCCCAAAGATATTTTGACAAAGAGTCCTTCATGCACTGAACGGATTTACAGTATTTAACGCAAGGTATGATGCTTTTTAATACCTTCACACAAAAGTATATCTTAATTGTGCATTAGATTTATAATCTCCGAGTCAAACTTCTCTGTGTAGTTCATAATTTATTTATGCTTCGAGCAATTTTAAACAGTATTTTAATGATTAAAGAAATCCTTCATATTTTTATTTCTTTCGTTAAAATGTTTTTTAAAAATTTATTTATACAATAATTTGAAATAAAATTGCTTTTAATTATTGTTCATTTTAACTAAAGATTCGTAACATTTTTCTTTGGGACGCATGCCATCATCGTAAAGAGTTTTTGATATTTGTTTCCAATAGTGAAAATTTTTGACACAATGATAATCAGTATTTTTTCAAAGATGTTAAGATCGTAATTAGTAAAGACAAATATTTATCAACATCATTGAATTACATACATATTTACGCACTTTTAAGTTTTGTTCAAATTTTAGAATGATTAAAATTTTGTATTTTATGTGAATGTATTTAAATAAACTAAAGACTTTATTTATAATATTATTTCTTTTATTTTTTAATTTAATAAATTTGCAATTATTTTAATTTGATATTATCCTTTTGCCGAGTTATCATTTTTAAAATATGGGAATAATAATTTCTGTTTTTTGATTAACTAAAAATAAATTTTTTTTTAAATATTACAAAAAATCTTTATTAATCAATTAGTATTAAAATATGACGGTCCAATTCTTGGATTTTAATTATATTTTGTAAATTTGGGCCGCTATTTGTTTTCCCTTTTCCATGCTGTGTGTTACTATTTATTAATTGGTTTTTTATCAATTAATGGGATTCATAAAAGTTGACATTCCTCTTTTTTTATTTCAGAAACATTTTTATTGGGATTTTATTTTGAGATTTTTGAAACGTAGCTATTTGTATCAGTCTATTAAATTATGCATATAATGCATTTTTCTTAATGAGTGATTAAATAAATTTAAGGAAAAAATGGCCGATACGTCTCCAATAGCAAAGGAGTAATCGGAGTCCCGACGACTGCAGCTTATATTGCTAAGAACCAATATAAAAATGTACAAATTAGCAACTTTATATTTTGATTTAAAACCATCGTTTATTAAAGAAGAAAATTAATCGCCTTTATAAAAAATAGGTTCATCAAATATAAAATTTAATTACTTATAACTAGGGCCACAAATTATATGGACAAAAAATCTCGAAATATGGCCATAAAATATGGATGAAAAATTGTGACCTAATATGGTCAAAATTTTAAAATATGGACGAAATATGGATAAAAAAAATTTTCAATTTAGCAAAAAATGGGCATGATTTTGCTAATTGAAGGAATAAGAGAAATAAAAAATTTTCTATGCAAATTAAAGGCATTACAGAAAAAAGTTTTGGAATTTTTTTTTTGTTTGTAAGAATTTTTAGTCGCGAAAAAGTCAATTTTTAAAGAATTAGACAGAATAGCTTTAGCCTTCAATTTTGTTTTATTTTTTATCACAATACATTTGTAATATAATTTTCCTTGTGGTCTACTTACATATGTTTTGTTTTCTTATATTATTACGTTTAGATTTTAGAGAATTAACTTTGTGATTTCCACAGAATATATTATGTGTATTGCACAAATGCTAATATGATTCTTCATTTTATTTCGAATATTTTTTCTTAACATAATCAGACTCCAAAAATCGATTGGGTTTAATTATTTTAGCAATTAATTTGCATTATCTTTAGCGTTCCAAATAATTCAAATATGTATTTATTTTTAATTAATTTGTTTTTTACGCTTTACATTAATTCATTTTAAAATTTTAATTAACTCTATTATTTTTTGATAAAATTACTTTTAATTTATATGACCATAATTGGAGAAGAAGCTTAGTTAATTTTATTTTAGCGATCCATCATTTTAAAAGTTCTGAATAATTTGACTAAAGATCTCCAGCCATGATTGGGATAACATTTTAGTTATTGTAATATTATTTTGTACTGATTTAATCGTTCTCAGTGATATTATTTTTAAAAGAACATATTCATACATTATGTGTTTGTACTTGATCACAGTTAATATATTTCAATCTTTAATTAAATAAATCACAGTGGTAATTGTAGCATATGAAATAGTTTCCACCTTTTCCTAAAATTATATTTTATACAATTATTTGGTTTTACTTTTTATGGATACATTTTATTTTTAGGGATAATCAACTTTAAATCCTTTTAAATAAACCTTTTGTCTGGTGTTTTTAGACCATAACTTTTATTTAACGGATAAAAAAAATGGGACGACAAGACCAATTGGCCACAAAATTGTGAATAGCGAATGCTCTGCGCCCCGCAAGAAAAAATCAATCGTCGATTTTTGCGGGGGGGGGGGGNTTTTTGGGGGGGGGGGGGGACGCTAGCACAACACCTTTTTTCAGTCATTTTAAACATTCATTCAACAAATCAATTTTCCCATCTAAATTGTAAATTAATTACAATACGAAATACCGGGCTATGAATAAAAAATTTTAACTTTTTTTGCTGTATGAAATACGAAAAAAAGTTTCTTAAGCATACATAAAAAAGGGCATAGCACAGAGACGCAGTTGCGGCCATCTACAAACAAAATATTGTCTAATTCGTATAAAAAATACTTAATTAATTTCTTATTTATAATACAAAAAAACATAATTTTAAAGTAAGGCTTTAATAAAAAATCAAATATCTTAAATAAATGAGGGTTAAATAAATAAAGTATCGTACAAACAAAAGAATGCAGCTAAGGTAAAGGCATTAAAACCCCTGAAGAGAGTTCCGAAAAGGAGATGTGGAAGTCAGGAAGCAATATGCTTGGTTCTGAGGATGTCGAGATGTTAACAAAATTTGAATCAAAAGCAAAAGCAACCCGTCAATGACGAAGGCAACCCATTCAGGCGATCAACAGGTAAAACGATAAAACAATATATTATTCAAAAAAAAAATCGTTTGTATAGAAAACGTATAAAAAACACAATAATAGAAGTGATTAAGGAAGGGCATTTTCAGATGGCCTAATCAAACACTTTGTGATTTACAAGTTCTTCAATTGCAACAAAATTTATTATTACCTGGTGGTTTAATTGCACCTGGTGGTTTAATTGCATACAACTCCGAATTGGATTAAAATTTTCAAAAAACCCATGCGTGCATTACAGCATCAAAATTTGGAGAAATAGATTATAATGAAGAAAATGTTTTATTATTTCATGAATATAAGCAAAAATATTAAAGAATTTTACTACAAAAAAAATATTTTGTACAGAAAATTAGTAGCAA
The DNA here is from genome assembly GCA_001723225.1 of Globodera ellingtonae. NCBI lineage: Eukaryota > Metazoa > Nematoda > Chromadorea > Rhabditida > Heteroderidae > Globodera > Globodera ellingtonae. The sequence goes on along the minus strand of MEIZ01000184.1, from coordinate 23,128 downwards.
AATAAACAATTGGAAGTCATTGATGGAGGGTTTTTTACTGCAAATAGACGCGACTCAGAGATATAAAACTATTTAATTGTAACTAGAAGGAATAAATAAAATTGAATTTATTTAAGAAATAGTATTAAAAAAAACAGACGGGTCAGTAATAATGTTATTTTTAGCAAAACAACGAAAATTTTAAATTGGCTAGCCATAACGCTACTCTCAAAGATCAATCTTGGACGCCAGCACAAGCGTATTTTATATTAAACTAAAACCTAAAAAATGTTTTCTTGATTTACAATTCGAACTGCAACTAACACCAACTAATCGCCAATATAATGAACCAAAAGGTGGCATAATCTTAATGAATAGATTAATATGAATCTAATTAGCAACAAAAAAAAAATCAAAAATTTGTGCCATTTTAAAGTCAACGATAAACTAAATATTCAAACGATTAACACATACAAACAATTAATTATAAATATTGCTCTGATTTAATAATCTTTATGAAATAAACAATTATTTTTACAAAATAGTAAATAGTTCGAGTGCAGTTAAAGAGGCGTCAAGGCATAGCAAAATATAAGATTTTATATTATCAAAGAAAGAATAAAAGTCTATTTAAGCTGCATTATCTCCGCTTTGAAAGTTTGAAATACTCGCTGTTTTACCTTTTAAAAATAAATGTAAATAAAAGAATGACCGCAAAATCAAGTCAAAGTTTAAAGTTATCAATGAAATAATTTAATAAACATTGATAAAAAATCCATGCAAATAATATATTGCTAATATACATTAAAATAAAATAATTAAAGCCTAATTTTAGTCATCACAAATCCTACACACGCAAAACAGGGAGTGTAGATTATTTGATGCAACTATAAATGGTCATTCTGTCTCTTATACACATCTAGATGTGTATAAGAGACAGTCACAAATCCTACACACGCAAAACAGGGAGTGTAGATTATTTGATGCAACTATAAATGGTCAAAAGAAAGATTACTGATACTCGAAATTCCAACGTCAAAGGCTTCCGTAAAAAAATTAATAAATATAATAACATTAGTAACTTATTTCTAACAATTATTCAATAATTATTAATAAAAAATTAAATCCTTATGATAAATCGCAATGGAAACAATGTTTACTTATTACGTTGACTTTGTTTAAATTTTATATTTAACGGTTCTAGAATAAACTTGATTTTAGAATTTGCTCAGCCAATGTAAAAACATATTAGAGTTAAATAACGTATTTTATGGGAAGCGTTGCATCAATTCATTACAATTTAAAAATACAAAAAATATTATTACAAATGCATAATCATCTAAATAAATCAAGTAAATTTCGTAAAATCAATGTATAAAATATTAATCATTTCGTAACCAATAAACAAGTTTTTTAATTGTGCAAAAACAAAATTAAAAAAAATTATGCTGCGAAAATAGTAATATTCAAAATTAAAATTTTAGAATAATATTATTTAAATAATAACAAAAATGTATTTATGTAAATCTTGAAATAATAAATAAAAGGTAACAAAATTCTACAATGTTAATAAAATGAAAAATAAAGTAAGGCGAGAAATGTGTTGTTTTATTGAGATGTTCAAAGTGGCATTTAAAGAATCAACTTTTCAACACCAAAGCTCCGAATAGAACACGGAAGTAACGGGGGATGTAGGCCAAACTGGACGAATCAAAATGATCGGAGACATGTTGATTAAAATGTAATTCGTACTGGTTAATAATAAATAATACATTTAAAAAAGATTGTTTTTTTACAAAAAAAAAAGAATAAAAAACCACAAATAAAACTTTCAAACGCGAACTAAAAAAAATGTTGGAAGTCAAAACGTACGATAGACAAACTACCCAATGCATAAAATACGAAATAATTTTAAAACGATATTAAAAGTGCATCTGAAATCTTTTAGCTTTTAAATCCTCTAATTAGCCATATGAATATTACCACAATGAAAACCAACTCTTTACCTTTCAGGTAAAATTGCATTTTATTGTAATGGAAGCCACACAGTTTCATGCGGGAAAAATAATGTAAAAAAATGAATTATTTTACTGTAAGCAATTAAATAAACATAAATAATGTCATAATCATATGTTCGGACAGACATAAAAAATAAATAAATACCAATACCATGTCAAGTTAAAGAGATACTAAAAACCGAATAATAAAAAAGCATTATTAAATTTCTGAGCGTTTTTTGAATTATTTAAAAAATAATTAATGAAAAACAATTGAAGTTTTTTGTAAGCTGAAAAAATTAATAAAGGATTTTAAATAACAGCAAAAAAAAATGCTGGCAAGCGTAAAATCGAAAAATACTAAAATAAATGAACAATTAAATTTATTAAAATAAGAAAGTTTTATAATTATTAACTCAAAATAAAAATTTAGCGATTTAGAAGAAAACCCATTTAAATGTCGTTTACTTATTTTGTAAAAATGCCCACATCATGAAGGGGCTAATAAATATGACGACATTTGTTAAAGATTTTTAAAATATTGTTGAGTCTTATTTAATTGATACATAAATTCCAAAAAACGCAAGCAATTAACAGCCAAATTTGTTTCATATTCATGCAGTGTTCAACAATATTGAATAATTTACAAAGCTTTGTTTAGCATCAAAAGGCTAAAGTATGCTTTGCGATGCCAAATGTCGAGACTTTTCCTGGTGGATTGGAGGTGTGCATATTTTATAGTTATATAAATAAAACCAAAACAAAAAATAAAAATACATTAAATTTTTTGATTTTTTAAATGATATTTTAGAGGTCAAAATAAATAAATAAATTTACAATAAATACAAAAAGACATATAAATGATAAAGGCACCAAAAGTAAACCTATGCTTGTACTAAATAATGGGCATCGGGTAAAGCAAATACTATTTTTAAAAAGCACATGCTTGAAAAGACTTGACCAATCTACAAACAATAAAAAAATAATTAAAATATTCTTAAATTGCTAAAATAAACTAAAAAACACTTAGTGAGCATTAACTTGCTAACACAATGCGAGGAGTTTGTTAAATAAGGTCTTCATGTTCGACGAGTACAATAATTAGAATCTAAAAACGTTAATATACAAATTTGAATCAACAATAATACAGTAAAAATAAATAAAGGAATCACGTTTTTGATTTATTTTACTCTAAGAATATCTGACTTTGGTGCAGACAAAGATTGAAGACTCTAAGCGACGTCAAGACTGTGCTAAACAATATTATATACAATCAGTTAACGATATGAGGATAGATATTAAAATGACTTTAAACAAAATTATAAAAAATTTGAAACATAACAAAATTATATTTTGAAATAAAACCAAATGAATCAACGAATTGGCGAGAATAAAATGGCCAAATTGAAATGTCAGGATGTAACCAAGCCAATAAACCTATAAAAGCCAGCAGGGTCACACCTCTGAGATAGGCTAACTAAATCCTTGCTTTTTTTCTTCAGTGCCAAACAAAGAATAATTCTAAAATTAAAACCGATAAACAAAAAATTCAAAGAAAAAAAAGATGTAATTAAAATTAAAATTTTAAATGGGCTTAATCATTAATGAATAGATGGCAAATGGGATGAGTGTACATTTTGAAGAGATCGCAAAAGCCCCCGAACCCAAATGATTTTCATAGATGTAATTAATCAAACATTTATTGCATAAGAAAAAATAATAATTTTAATTTTTTTTAAATTGTATGAATTTACTCTGGTTAATTTTTTGTCTAAG
>MEIZ01000184.1:8920-19276 GCA_001723225.1 Globodera ellingtonae | reverse complement strand
AATAATCTATTAAAACCTTAATAAAGCTTAATTTTGTTAAAAATTTATTGCAATATAAATACAATTGTGGTACTGAATATATTTAATGTTGAGTTTTCAATTTGGCTAAAATATAGTTAATATTTTTATTTCCATTTAATTCATAAAAAAACATTAATTGCCTTAATACGATTGAAATTTCATCCCAAATTTAGAGTACCAGCGGCTGCTAACACAATGCGAGGAGTTTGTTAAATAAGGTCTTCATGTTCGACGAGTACAATAATTAGAATCTAAAAACGTTAATATACAAATTTGAATCAACAATAATACAGTAAAAATAAATAAAGGAATCACGTTTTTGATTTATTTTACTCTAAGAATATCTGACTTTGGTGCAGACAAAGATTGAAGACTCTAAGCGACGTCAAGACTGTGCTAAACAATATTATATACAATCAGTTACGATATGAGGATAGATATTAAAATGACTTTAAACAAAATTATAAAAAATTTGAAACATAACAAAATTATATTTTGAAATAAAACCAAATGAATCAACGAATTGGCGAGAATAAAATGGCCAAATTGAAATGTCAGGATGTAACCAAGCCAATAAACCTATAAAAGCCAGCAGGGTCACACCTCTGAGATAGGCTAACTAAATCCTTGCTTTTTTTCTTCAGTGCCAAACAAAGAATAATTCTAAAATTAAAACCGATAAACAAAAAATTCAAAGAAAAAAAAGATGTAATTAAAATTAAAATTTTAAATGGGCTTAATTTACACTCGCATATATTAATTTAAATTTTAATTGCATGCAAAAATAGATATTATTTAAATACAAAAATGATTCAATTTTTATATTATCACGGAATTTCTAAACTTATACAAAGTCGAGGAAYATTAATTTTAATTTTTAACTTGTACATTAAAATCATATTATTTGAATAAATTCCAAAGTATACTCCAAAGCTGTGGAACAGTTCGCCAAATGTGTCGAACAAATTTGTAATTGTTTGTCTCTTTTTTGTGTACACAAATTTGTTTAGTGACATCGAACCGCTGGATGTACGGACTCATAACATCCCAGAGAGAATTGAGCCAACAATAATCCGCCATTGGAAGCAAAAGGTGCACTTTATTTAAAAAGAAAGCAAAGCAACAGCGTTGTTGTGCATGTATATATTATACAACAATTATAATAAAATAACTACATTAAAATGCTAGATGTAGAACAAAATAACAGTATATTAATAATAATTACCGGCATAAATAACTTCATTAATCAAAATGGTACAATTTATTAAAGAAAAATAATTTATTTAATCCGAGGCATAAATTTAAAATTTTCAATTATAAAAATATTTTACCTAAGTTAAAATTTAATAAAATAATGCGACAAAATAATTTTAATTGAGTATTATGTTAATTAATTGAAAAACATTTATATATCAAAAAGCGACAAAAAGTATTTCAGAGAAAATTAAAATAATTCATAAAGATAAATCTTTAATTAAAAAAAACAAGATTAAATATTGACTATCGCCGAGCAACCTCACTGGGGTTCTATTTTTGCCCAAAATTGTTTAAATAAACATTTATTTATGAAATGCGTTGCTACCGGTATAAATTAAAAAATATTAACATAAAAAGAAAGTAAATATATTTCTGGCAGCCCTGCTTTTTAGAGAAATAAGGTATACAAAAAATATTTATAAAATAAATATTACACTATAGTAATGAACACAATTTAAAAATTATACATATGTTTTATAATGGAAGTTACTCAACAATAAAAAGAATGTAAAAAATTTATTATATATGCTAAAAAATGGATAAAGGACTACTGACTTACACTATACTTAGCATCGCCGAGGGTCCATAAAATGTATTATTTCATGATTAAACTGTTAAAAAAGTTTAAATACTCATCTAATCTGAAATATTTTAGTTTAAAAATATAGAATGAGCCTTTAAAAATAATCGATTTAATCAAATATTAATGTTTGCTTTACCTAAGCAAAATTACAATAAAATATTATGTAAAAACATTTAATTTAAATATGATCACGTAAATAAATTAAACTCTACTACATCATTTATTTGCGACTTCGCGATGAAATTTCAGTAGAGCATAAATTTTCTAATGTTTCTTATATTTGTATTCACATTGATTTAAAAAATATTTCAATGAATTTTTTGACCTTTATTCTCTTTATTATGACATCGATATGACTGTCTTCCAGCCAATTCCCGTTCGTAAGCCAAGAGATCGAGTTTCTTTTTGGCTTCAGTTTAATTCAACCTTTGAATGGCTACGATACCTTTACGCGATCGCTTTAAATTATCAGAATTAACTCTTTTTATAAATAACAAAACTAATAATTAACTAAAATAAAAATAATTTTGGGATCAAATTTGAAGAACAATATAGGAGTTCATAACAATATTTCTTAAAGTCTTAATTTGTTTATTAAAATAAATTCCAATTTACATATATAAAGCCGCAGCTTACAGAAACACTTAGTGAATTCAAATGGAAATATGAGTTATGCGGATTATTTGAACTTTAAAAAGAAAAAAATAATTAATGTGAATAATGACGAAGACAGATATTTTTAATACTGATAGACAATTACTTTTAGAAAGTTTAATATGATGTTTTATGTTAGCGTTAAAAAACTAAAAAATTTAAAAAATGTCGTGTTTTAAAAACACCATAATAAAAACGATACCAAAATCGTCAGCAAAAGAGTCAAAATGGTGCACGAGTAGAACACTTATTTACCAAAATATCGCCGATAATAAGAAATTAAATTAAAAACAATGTTAACCGCCGATACATGTTTACACGGCAATTAAAAAATAAAACACGTATAATAATTAGAAAATAATTTTTTGAATTACAAAAATAAATATAATGTCACAAAGTAAGACCAATAGCAGCATAATAATGCTTTTTGTAAATTAAAAGCATAAAAACAACAATTAATAAAAATTGTGATAAACTGTCACCAATTCTCTGTACTCAGTCTCAAATGTCAACCCCAAAGACAGCAACCTATTATTGGAAGTCAAAACAAAAACAAAGAAATAATTTAAAAAAACCAGACATTTTGCGTAAAGCCACTGCAAAACCGCATAAATTTTATATGAGGCAAAAGCGAATCTTATGTTAATAACTAAAATAATTAAATTCTAGAGACCTTTACTTCTAGCACATGAACACCTTGAAATTGTGCGTAATATTTGATTTTGGGTATTTATTTTTGTAGTCGACGCAACAGCTCCAATATTGTATTAAAAGTTTTATTAATGTGAGCATTCAATGTCAGTTCAGCTCGAATCTGCACTTTGTTGTTTTGAGTTTCAAAACTATCGATTTATTATCTAATTATCTTCTAAAAAACTGCTACTTTCTAAATTATTTTAAAAAAAAATATCAAAGTTATATTACTTCTTAATAGTATTTCGGTGCAAACTGATTATGGAGAAACCACAAATATTTCAATTTTATTTGATCATATATTCATTTGTGATGAATAATAAATACATATTGGAAAATTTGCAATAAAACATTAATAAGTAACTGCATTTCTTATGCGCCGGAATTCCTTCACATTTTTTCATTAAAAAATAACACTTTGTGAAACTAAAATTTACAATTTCTACTACAAATAAAACTGGCAAAAATAAAAAATAAATTAACTATTTTAATTAAAGAACAAAATTTAAAAGAATGAGGAAAATCACAAGTTGATTAAAATTGTTGTTTTATAGGCATTATACATACGTCAAATATTAAAGTGGCTAATTAAATTTTATCCAAAAACTAATTACAGATAAAAATTACGTGACTATGACTAATGCCTCAATCAACTTTAAACCCTCAATTAATAAACTTTTTGTCTGTTGTTTTTAGATCATAACTAATTTATTGAATAAAAAAAATGAAAAATGGGACGACACGACCAATTGGCCACAAAATGTGAATAGCGAATGCTTTGCGCCCCGCAAGAAAAAATCATTCGTCGATTTTTCCGGGGGGGGGGGGATTATAACTTTTAAACAATAAATTGATGTTAAAACAAAATATAATAGAAAAATATTAATTAAAAAATAAATTTTTTTATTAAATTCATTAATTTTTTCATATTTAGATTTTTTATAACTCGATGAAAAACAATCGTTCATCCTTTACAACTTGACGAGATTTGCTCAAGCCTATTTAAAAAAGACTATTTACATCCCAATCAATTTAAAATAAACTGGCCGAAACATGAAGTATTCATTAAAAATTTTCTGTAAAAAAATTTGAAAAAAGTTTAAAATAATTGATCAAAATTATGATTGGTGTCAAAGAAGATCAAAATTTTAAATTCAATTTAACAACAAAGAAAAAAATACTTTTTCCATTTATTAATTTTCTTTTTTATAATTTATTTTAGAATATTTAAGATATAATAACGGACATCCAAGGAATTAATTTATTAATCAATTCGATTGCTTCTTGTAATGTCATTCCGCCGGTTCGTTTGGTAGCCCTGAGGAGGCTGGGGTGAAATTGGAATTATCAAATAGCTGTATTTATAATTGTTCTCGGAATCAATGACGGTCAAATCTCGAAATAGAATAGTTTTTGTAATATACATTGTTAATTTTGTTTGTTTAGTGCTTTTTTTGCAAAAAAATTTTTTTTTATTAATTTACCAACCGAAGAATTTTAAAGATTAAGTTTCTTTAATTTAACTTTTTATACTTATAAATTTGGTTTGTATAAAATTCCAAGAATCTTAAAAATAAATTAAACATGTTATATATACATATATATTTAGACTTACAACAGCCAATCCTTTAGTTTCCTTTTATATCAAGAGAAAATATTGTATAGTTATTTTTTAATCCTTTTATACTTGAAAAAATTATTTTGCTAAAATTTTTAATTGACTGATATTACTGGTTCAACATTTAATATTTTATTTTGTTTATTTATTTGCATTTATAAATTAAATTCAAATGTTATTAAGTTATTATTCAGTAATGCCAATATTTTCTTCCACATTATTTTTTTAAATATAAAAAGAATATTTTGATTAATTCAGCTGTATATATAACTGTATTAATCCTTTATTTTTGCTAAAATTATTATTAAATGTTGTGTTGCTTAAATATGGTGCATTTAAATAATCTTCCTGCTTTAAGAATTTTTTTTATTGCATTAACGAGCGCATCATGGTGTCTCTCTTTGAGTTTTTGCATTGATTTGAGCACGTTAAACACATTAATTTTACGGGTCCAGGCGATGAAAATTCTGTTTCGTTAAACTTTTTTTAAAATTCAATTATACAATATTTATATCAAAACTTTTAGACCATTCAAAATATAATTTTATTATTTGTTTGTTATGAAGAAATTTGTAAATTGTCTAATATTTATCTGAAAAATAATAACAAGATCTCAGCTGCCTTTCCGCACAGCTTTACGGCGATCTTGGCCTCGATGGGGCCAAATGTTGTTTTCTTTATAAAAAACCTTTAAATCATATGTGATAAATTTAATACTGAATTTAAAATTTTATAAATAATGTAAATAAATTTACCTAGTTATAAAACTCCATGATATAAGTATTAGTAACAATTTTTTTATATAATAATATTATTTTTAGAAATTATAAAATTTATTTATCATTTAAAAATTCTGTATTCAAAATAACATTATTTAAAATATTTTATTTACACATTATTATTAAATTTAATTATTTTTGATTGTAAATAATTTACAATATAAATTATTTTAATATTAATTTTGCAGCATTCTATTTCGAATTTTTGAATGTTTSCCCCTTGCTCTATCGGATCGTCCGGTCGCACATGCAGGGCAGTCGTAAGATCGTCCTGGCGCACATGCAGGGTGGTCGTCGTCGGATCGAAGACGCATTAAAAAATTTAAGTTATTTGCTATTTTAATTGGGAAGAAATATGTATCTCATATTTCTACACTATTTTTAATGCAATTTTCATGTTGATGAGTTACAGACCNGTCGATTTTTCCGGGGGGGGGGGATTATAACTTTTAAACAATAAATTGATGTTAAAACAAAATATAATAGAAAAATATTAATTAAAAAATAATGAAACAATAAAAAACAAGAATTAAAACATTTTCAGAAAAGCATAAACAACATTTATTTTAAAATTCAATAATTACACCAACGCTTAAAAAAATAGTTTATTTAAAAAATTATAAAATCAAAAAAATCAACAAATGTGTCTGGACAAAAACAAAGTTTTTGTTTCCTTAAATTTTTAGTACATCAAAGATTTCGAATCGGAATTCGGCACCGTGAGCTTCGTGATATGTGAAAGTTTATTTTGCGCTTAATTAAAAAATTGTATATGATAAAAATCTAAATATAATTATTAATTATATAATTTTATATTCGTGCATACATTATTTATGATTTAAATCTTATCTAGAAGATGTTGTAACTTACCTATGCATTGCTTTATAAACTTGCAATTCAAGAATGTTTTTAACAATTATTTCTAATCATAATGCAAAATATAAAATTATAAAAAAAATTTTACTTTTAGTATAAATAGTTCGCATAAATCGGATTTAAAAAATATACTTATTATTTTTAAAATATGTAAAAATTATACAATTATTTAAACAAACTCAGCCCTTCGGATATAATCAAAGCTAATTATAACACTTACATACAAAGAAATAAATAAAGTAACGTAAACCTGTTAATCAAGGCATTAGTTATAGATAATCTATAAACGATAAATAGATGATTATTTGTAACATATTAAATTTAAAAAAACAAATTCTAAAAAAATAAGAAGCAACCGCATAAAACAAGAGACATGTCAAAATAATAAACCTTTAATGTGTTATACTCAAAAAATGCTAGATGCATATTTTATTTTGGAGTTAGGGTTTGAAAGAAACATGTTTAAAAATGATTAAATTTAACTATTTTTGTTAGATAGTTTACTTTAACTTTTATTTTTCCGGGTTTTGCTTGTCTTAATACTTATTAATATTATTCTTTTATTTTATTTTTTTTTGTAACTTGTTTTACAATTTTTGGAACAGACCTCTAAGTAATATAGGTAATAATTTACTTCATTTTCAAAATTTAATTATTTAATTATATTTTTTGTTAAAATTTTTGTTTACGCCGTCAGGGAAAAATCTAAAGCTTTGCTTTTAAATTATGCTAGCATATTTTAGGGTTTTACAATATAATTTAATGAAATATACATTTTATTACTTATGATTTAGTTTGCTGCATTCTAGATTAATATAATATTATAATATGTCACATAAAACGACTGTTACATTTATGTAAATTCAACGAAAAGTTTACAAATATTGCTGATGGCAGCAAGTTGAGATGGCAAAAGTACATAATGTATGCAAACAATTGCCAAGAAATAAAATTACAAAAAGCCAAGTTTTCCATTAACCAATTAAAAGCAATATAGAGATTAACATCGAAAATACGAAATTTGAAAAATAAAGTGAAATTAAATAATTTTTTAAAAATCAAGTAAATAAGGTAACAATAAATAACTAAAGCCAATAAAACGATGAATATGAAATATAAAAATAAAACAACCAACATAAACGATGTTGAAACCAACAAAGGATTAATTCATTGCTTTTTCAAGCCATGAAGGTTGCGTGAAAAAAAAATCTGGTTAATTATGGGGTCNCTGATTATCTAATTTAATTTGACAATTACTTATTATTAGAGCTCTTCGAACAACATTAATCTGGAGCGTCCCATTTTATAACATTCCAAGCATTATGAGGATGAGTGACTCAAAGACTAAAATTATCCATATTCTGCATTTAACAATTTGGAAATCAACCGACCAAACTCTTTTGAAAATATAATTAAAACAAAACAATTGGTTTACTAAATAAATAAAATTACAAATAAATTTAATCGTTATGCAACAATGGCACTAAAGATGTAAAGTGAATCAATTAAACGTTATGTAAAAAAAATTTGAATCTTATAATAAGAAAAATTGCACTTTACAAGAATAAACAAAAATTTGAAAACAAGCGCATAATGACTGGTTTTCATTATTTAACTTATCGATATATTTGAAAATTCCAAATCATATTACAACAATTATGTGCATACAGCCGAAACGGTTAAACTAAAGAAAATACAACTATTTTTAAGACAAATTATAACATGAAAATTTAATGGAGTGGCTAAAATTCTATTTACTAATAAATAAAACGAATAATTATTCGAAAAACCGATTATTTAATAAAAAGACAGTCAAAATTTGTTTAAAAATACTTTTTTAATGACAAAATAACTCAAACAGTTAAATTAAGAAAAGCTAAATTTTAAAATAGAAAGTCGTCGGATCGAAGACGCATTAAAAAATTAAGTTATTTGCTATTTTAATTGGGAAGAAATATGTATCTCATATTTCTACACTATTTTTAATGCAATTTTCATGTTGATGAGTTACAGACCGGAGAATCAAATTAGGTAATAAAACCATTAAACTTACATAAGTAAAAGACTGTATTACTGATGCCGTCATCTTTTATAATAATTATCAAAATATTTACAATCAAACACATTGTATTGATAATGTAATTTATTGTGCGTTTATTTTTTATCTTCACGGTGGTACTTTTGTTTAATATTTGATTTTAAACTCAAGAAATATATTTTAGAAGGGTGAATATTGTAAGCCGCATTATTTTATTTTGACTTTAATTTATTTTAATTAATCATGTTTTCTGTTATGGTGCTGTCGGGCAACTCTCTCTATCTGAGTTGGCGGGTTTTTTTTAACTTTTTTTGCAAAATATTTTATTATTAAGACTCGAAGCTTGGATTATCGTAAGGCAAAAGGGCCAAGAAGCAGTGCTGTTTATAAATAGTTAAAAACCTGACTCACAAAGCAAATTGTTCCCCCAACAACCTGAATTAACCTCATCCCCAAACTGATGATACACTCCATTTGTAATGTTAAAAAGAGAAGGCATATGATATGGTTGCTAATTTGCAGTGTTTTTTGAATATTTATTTATACTTTATATGGCTTTCGTGAAAAATTCTTTGTTTCTTTTTCAATTTAATCTTATTTGAATTAAAATTTAAGAGTATTGGACGACAATCATTTTTGACGCGACGGAAAATATATGTTGGGTCAATAATGCAATCAAAAAACGATATTAATGATTTTATGATTAAATTTTTTTTGTTAATTTTGAACGAGTTAAGATGAAATGATCTGTTATGGTATTTTAAGTTTTTCATACATGCAGTGTAACAAAAAGACCATTAAATGTTTTTTATTTTTTAAAGTTTAATATATTAATTACATTTTAGGATCAATTATTATATGCTGTTATTTATCAATAAATCCCGGCTATCTCTATCAAAAATTCATACGAATAAAATTTGTTTGGCACGTATTTTATAATTCTTTTAAATTTCTTAACCTTATAAATTAATTTAATACTTTTTATTCAATACAAGTTTTTTTTTAAATTAATCAATTTATATTTTCAGAGAAAATAAATTGAAAAATATTTCTTTTTATATTAATAATTTAATTGCACATCTCGTGTGCAATAGAGTTCATTTGCATAAGCCTGCTCTGGATGTATTTTACCATAGGTGGACACGTGGTGATCGCACAAGTTTACTTTATCTTAATTTGAAATTGTCTTTATTTTTATTATTCAGGATGTATTCTTTTCAAAAGTTTTAAAGATTTTATATTTTTATTGCTGACACTCTTGGGGTCATCGATAATTACGTATAGCTCAATTGAATTAACGTAGTTTTATTTTTCCATTGACTGTATCAGATTGTAACACAAATAAAACTCCATATTTAATGCAAATTAAATTATTATTTCAAACAGAAATTATTATCATAATATTTATTTTTCTTTTTAATTATCTATGAGCTATTTAATAATTTCTGTAGAATCTGTAAATTTTGTTTTGTTTTAATTTGTACGCAAAATTTAAATAGTTTAATTAAACATGCATAAATATAGCAATTGAAAATTTTTTTCTTGAATTGTTGTTGTAATAACGATTTTAAATATTTACTTGTTTCGCTGAATTCGCACGAAAATAATGATCGGCGAGATGCAGAAATGGCACTAAAGGAATGAGATGCCGAAAAAACGCTAAATGAAGAAAAGTAATAAAAGGAAAGTTGGATAAGGATAAATGCCGACTAAAGGGTGCGTTTTTATTATTTAAAAAAAAATTATTCTTTAATTTCTTTGCTATAATTTCTGCTTCTTTTTCGTTGTATGTTTAAACTAAATTTTTGAATTTTCATATTTGATGTTCTTTTTGAAT
>MEIZ01000183.1:122786-159986 GCA_001723225.1 Globodera ellingtonae | reverse complement strand
AAAAAAGTAACTAAAAAATTATTAGATGGGGTGCGTTGATGACCAAATTACTCTCGCCGTCTGACTCTCTCTTTTTAGCACACTATTTCTTCAAAAATAAAATGTTCAAAAAAGTAACTAAAAAATTATTAGATGGGGTGCGTTGATGACCAAATTACTCTAACCGTCTGACTCTCTCTTTTTAGCACACTATTTCTTCAAAAAATAAAATTCAAAAAAGTAACTAAAACAATTTTTAGATGGGGTGCGTTGATGACCAAATTACTCTCGCCGCCTGACTCTCTTTTTTTAGCATACTATTTCGTCAAAAAATAAAATGTTCAAAAAATTAAACTAAAACAATTTTTAGATGGGGTGCGTTGATGACCAAATTACTCTAACCGTGTGACTCTCTCTTTTTAGCACACTATTTCTTCAAAAAAATAAAATGTTCAAAAAAGTAACTAAAAAATTATTAGATGGGATGCGTTGATGACCAAATTACTCTAACCGTCTGACTCTCTCTTTTTAGCACGCTATTTCTTCAAAAAATAAAATGTTCAAAAAAGTAACTAAAAAATTATTAGATGGGGTGCGTTGATGACCAATTTACTCTAACCGTCTGACTCTCTCTTTTTAGCACACTATTTCTTCATAAGAGGTAACGTTGTTGACATTTTCGAGTATATTCATATTCCTGACCATTTGCATCTTTTAAAATATAGCCAATAAATCCCGGCGGCAAACGATCTCGCTGATGCAACGAAATCGCTACAATTGTAATAAGTTCTCTTTTTCGGTTTTATGTGAATTTTTTTCACAGGTATTAGATTTTATTAAGTTTGAAATAGTAAATATTAACAATCCGCCGACTTTATGTCGTAATTGTTAAATTGTTATTATTAAGTGTCACAGAGCGACACAACAAAGAACGCTTGCCTTACTGCCTTGGCCGTCAATTTGAAATGATTTATCATTAAAGATTTCTTTACAACAGTTATTATTGAATAATTAAAGAAAATTTTTCTCTTTAAAGCGCAAAGGCAAACATGGCCAATGTATGAAATTTTGTATTTACAGCCTTGTCTACAGATCACGAGATATTATTTTAAGAACTTTTTAAATAAAATTTAGGGTAAACATCCACGTTTCAAAGTTTAATGTTTAGCATTACATAAATTTATTTTGCATTTATAATTTATGTTTTAAAGTAGTTTTTTCTGGTAAGTGCATCATTAAAAAGAAATCATTACACACTTTTTTAATCTTTGCAAATTCAAAACTTGCCGAATACTATTTGTTTTTATTTAAATTATTCCGGATCATTATATTTTCTAAAATTGTTTATAAAATAGTTTCAACCTAAATATGTTGATTAAATATATTTAAAGTTTAAAGAATTAAATCGAATACAAAAAAAATAAAATAAAACCTTCCCCAACTTAACCGGTACAAAGCACTTAAAACTGAACTTAAAAGAGAGGCCAAAAATGTCATATAAAGTTTAAAGTATTTTTTAATTTAAATAATAAAAGATGTTTACCAAATTTATTTTAAAATGTGAAACTCGGTTTAAAGAAATTCTCATCGAACTTGGCAAACTTCTAGATGATCTAAAAGGGTTTTTTTGTCGTAGACTAGATTTTAATCTATCTCGGCAAGTTGACCCTGTAATTCGCAATGAGTGGGCAATGCGGTAAAAAGAATTCAAAAAATATTATTATTATAAGATCCGTTTACTACGATGATCAATTATATTAAAATTTGTTTATTTAAAACAAAAAATTATTGTTTTGATTAAAAATACAATTTTTGAAAACGATAATAAAAAATTTGTAATTAAAAAAAATTCCCCATCATTCACCGAAATAAATTCATTATACCTTAATACAACAAAAAAATACAAGCTGTGCTAAACTTTGCTTGCCCAAATTAATTGAAACATTATTAGCTGTTTAATTAAAATAAAAATAAGTTTCTTCGACCGCAAAAATTGAAAATAAATCCATAAAACAAGTAAACTAAAAATGTTGTCTTCAAAATTTTGTTTAAAGAAACATCCTAAATAACAGATATAAAGAAGAAGAACATTGTTGGCAATGCATATTTTACAAATATTGTTCGTTTATTATGAACTAATAAACAACTATTTAATCATATTTATTAATTTTTCAGCGGAGCACGGATAGTACCGGTGACTCGTGCTTGTCGTCTCTGTCGATTGCAAAGATACCATTTTTTTAAATTTATTGCAATATTTTTTGTCTCATCTAAATTATCCAAATTTAAAAAATCTTTTTGGATGGACTACCTGCCGTTAGGGCTAATAAAAAAAACTATACAATGAGCAAGAACGTAAAAGTAATAATTCAATTTTCGCTCCATGCTATCTATTTATGGCGGAGAGAGAGCTCCTCCTCATTCTGTTTGAGAATCCAGTAAGGAGGCGCGATCTGCTGCGGGTAAACGTTCGACAATGAAAATCAATGTTTTTTTTTTGTTTATATAGGTAAATAATTAAAAACAATTATTGCAAATATTTAAAGGGTGTATTTTAAAACAATTATCAAGCTTAATCATGAAATAAAAATAAAAAGGATAATTTGTTCAGTATTTAATTAAATTAATAAAGTACAAACTCACTTTAAACAACAACAAAAAAATTTATTACTGTAATAAGTAAAAGCCCTCCGTTTCTATTTTTAAACACTTCATATAAATAAAATATAATATATATAAACTTAAAATTCTGACTGTTTTTTACAAATTAAACTTATAATTGTTCTACGAAATTTAAATAACGAATAAAAATAACAAAGAAAACAAACGCATAAAATTGCAAACATTGTCAGTAAAAGTTTAATAAGAAAATTAATTTTTAATAAATAAAAATTGTTTTATAGTATATTCAATTAAAGGAAAGCAAAACTAATTTAATTCAAATCAGAAGACGAAACAATTAATGGATCATTTTATAATTTAAAATACAATGCATGCAACAACTTTGCCAAGTTAGACCCCCCCCCCCCGCCACTCAAAATCTGATTAATTTATAAATGTAATTTAAACAAAAACAAAATTATAATCAAACAACTTTGAAAAAGAGCAACATTCAACATGACTAGAAACAACAAATGACTCCGTCACCAAGTGGAGGTCGTAATTTTTGCGTATTTTTAAAATAATAATTAACTAAAACTTTTATAGGTGCTAACTGCTATAACTTTTGATTTTAAAATAATTTTAAAAACGTTTTAACAGCCCCATAATTCACAATTTTATTTAAAAACTTCTTCTACGAGTCAATTTAAGACTCACAACAACAACAACTATTTTGGCTACCAAACAAATCAAACAAATTGATTAAAGTTAAAGTACTCAAACACAGCAGCAACCATTAAATTTCTTAAATATTTGATTAAAGTATTATTTAAAAATAAAACTAACCTCCGAGCATTTTTAATAAATGCTATATTAAGATTACTTTTGACAAGTAACGGGATCTTGGAAAATCTTCATCATTGAATAAGAATATTGTTTTATTAGTACAATTGTATTGAAGCAATAAATAAAAAATCATTGTTTTCTCTTGTTATATGCTGATGATACTTTTCTCTATGACCTTAAACAATGCTATTGCACAAATAAATAAATAAACAATATGGATATATGGTAGATTTCCACAAAATTGACCAAAAGGGTTAGGCTTGGCATCATCATTCCTTATTAAGTAGTTTAGAATTATTTATTATATATTTTAATTAAACGCAGGTTTTCAAGTTGTTCCTGACAACGCGACACAATGTAAAGGTGTTCTTTTTTTTGTTGAATAGTCTTTGCAGCTAAACCTTGGTTGATTAAAATTGTAATTTTAAGTATTTATTTTATATTTCATTTTTTCACTTTTTGTATTTTTTGTTCAAGGTGCTGTAAATGGTGCCATAATGGTTCAAATTTAAAATTATAAAATAGATGAATGTTAATTAGTGATTGCTTTATGTTGGTTTTTTTTCTACCTACTTGAAGGCCACCGTAACTGTAGAGATATTTTTGAATTTTGTTGCGTCCAAAAAGGACATAAAATTACAACAAATATTTCGGCGCGCGTCCACGCCTTCGGCAATTGACGTGATATCTTCAAGTCCACCGACCAACGTCTATCTGTGGTCTTTTATTTAATTGTTGACGCCATCGATTTGATTGTTCCATTTTTAGCATTTAATTTTTGTTTATGAAATAATTTTTTATGAAAGTTAATTCAATTAAAAGTATTTGGTCTTAATTATTTAAATTTTTAAATATATCGAATTAGGTTATGTTTATATTCATTGCTTCGACTACTTCGAGAAATTTGTTTAACGTTCTATATTAATTGACTTTCAAAAAATTTATATTTATATTCTCGCTTTAATATATGAAAATTGTTTTCCGATTGTAAGAATTTAGTTTATAAATAATTTTCTTTATGAAATTTAAATTCAAAATTGTTTTGTATAATTAAAACTAATAATAATTCATTTAAATAAATATTTATTTTAAAATATGCTGTAGTTTAAGTGGAGACTGTAGCGTCATCGAAAGTAACGTGTGGGAGTAAATACTCCAAAAGAAGTGTAGGGATTAATTTCAAAATAATAATCAAAGTATTTTGATAACATGTCTAAATAAACCAACGACATCTCATTTTTTCAATTTGGCCTGTCGATCGACGCTTCGTGTTTGGCCAGTGTTGGCGGTGCAGAAGAAGTCCTTGTTTTTTTGTAATTCCAATGCCTTTAAACGATCGATCTGCAACGTTCTCCAAATGCGCTATTAACAGCAGTGTCATGGCAGTTTGTTGGGGCCAGTTAGTTATTATTTGGATGATCGTTTTTGTAAATAAAGCCAAATAAAAAGGTACTATGATTATTTACGTTTTATTTTTATAATTATTATTAATTTCAATGACTCGTAAAAGTTTAAAAGTCGGCATGATTGATTGAATAATTTAATATTTTGAATATTTAAATTTCTTTTTAAAACATTTAGTGAAATAAAAATGGCTGTAACTTTTGGATTTTTTTTCAATTCTGAAATCACTTTTGACGTTAAAATTCTTGATTTTTTCCCCATTTTTTTCAAGTGTATTAAGGTGCATTTTATTATTTTTCAATCTTAATATTTTTGGGCATTTTTTGCTTTTATTTGGTTTTTTTCTGTTCAAAATTCATAGTTTATGAACATATTATAACGCTTTAAAGCCAGAAAATTGTTGCAAACGTCGGTCACTCCAAAGTTTTTTGAAAAGCCATCACAGTTACCACTTGTGTTAGATGTTATTAAATTTTTGTTGATCTTTTTATAAGTACAGATTGGTATACGTTTGCAATTTTTTATGATAAAGTTTTTTATAGTTTAGACCTATAATTATGTGTGTCTATATTATTCCGAGCATGTATTGATCATGTTTTTGCACTATAATTGTTATAATAATATTTGCTTAAATTAATTTGTGACTTTTACGAAACAAGCTTTCGTGTCTTTATTTATTAATGGTTTCTGCTTGCAATTGGAATATAAAATATACTACTAACATTAATTATTTTTAATATTTTTTGTTTAAATAATTTTTAATCAACTTTATATTCTCATTTTAGTATATAATAAAAATAAAGAAGAACATGATTGATACTTAGGTAAGTTTATTTTTCGCAATTTCTACCATATACTCCTATCTATCTTTTAAACTAAATTCATTAGTTTTTTAAGAACGTAAAACAATAAATTATTAATATTTTTTTCTCGAATAAAGCGATACCAAGAATATATAACATCGTCCTCTTTAAAAAATGTATAAGTGATGACAACATTTTTCGATTCGGTTTTTCGCTACAATTGCGATTCAAATGAGCGAAATTTGGGGACAGGTAATAAATAATTTATTTTAAAAAATAAAATTTTTTTATTAATTTTTTTAGAATTATAAAAATAAAGTCACAATTACAATAAAATCCAAAAGTAAAATGGAGACGCTAACAAAATTTAAATAACTGTTTATTAAATAAAAAATAAAATATTGATTCTCTTAAATAATAAAAAAAAATGCTAAAAATTTTGCAAGTGAAAAAGGTCTGTATGGCTTAGACACTTTACTAATTGGGCCGAAGACGGGACTTATAAAAGTCCAATAAAAAATAATTAAAAAGTAAATAGCATTTTACAACACCAAGGTAATAAAATAACGAATTCCATGCATAAAATTCTAAAATAAAAATTAGGTACACGAAAAATCAAATATACACTAAGTTCTTAGAATAATTTAATCATATCTTTCTATCATATTAATTTTCCTATTGAATATCAATGACCATCAAACATAATTCAAATAATGATTTAGTAAACATTAATTTTGTAGTTTTTTATTAAATTTTAACAATGGTAATCAATAAAAATTGTATATTTTAATTAATATTAATTTTTTTTGACAAACATTTAGCTTTTTTATATCTTGACGGCTAATCAATTAAATTTTTTAATAAAATTCATTAATTGCAGGTACCAATAAGGGATAGCTCACAAATCAGTGCAGTAAAATTCTTAAATATTGTGTGTTTTTTAAAAAGTTTTGAGTTAAACAAAATCCTTTGTTTAATTGTAAAACTCTTTAAATGTTTACGAAAAGGGCTTTCATGAACCTTCTTTTATCATTGTTTTTTCAATTACCAATTCCATGTTTGAAAAATTCCTCACAAAGATAAAATATAATGAACTTATTTCTTTCGGCTACGTCTGGTTCAAACATAGTTGCTTAATATAACACTATATCATATTTTATTCTTTTTACACTTAATTAAGATACATTTATAAGTTTTTAACACAATTTAAACCTTACCACCTTAGCTAAATAACTATCATTTTCATTGCATAATTTAAATGTTTATTTTGGGTATAAATGCCCAATGTTTACAAAATATTACAAAACACCATGGATAAACAAATCGCAAGCAACGTAAAATAACACGACCATCAAAAGTGATTCCGACAATTTTGGTACATTACTTTATGAGTTTTTTTACAATAATAATATTAATTAGTACTTTATGAACTTTTGCGAGTAATTTTCGGTGATTTTATTAAAAAGTTAAATTTATTTATTGATTTGAGTAGCCCCTGAACGCATATTGTTTATGCATCTTGCAATTTTTCTTGATTTGGTAAACAAGAATTTTAATGTTTTTTAAAGCTTTTAAAAATTAAATTATTTTTCATTAGTTTATTAATGTTTATTGGTTGTGTAATTTTATTTATTTTGATCAATTAAGCATTTTCTTTTTTTTAAATCTTTTAAAATTATTTTACAATTCTTACTTTAATATTAATTTGTTTAATAAAATTTCTTTTGTGCAATTTAATATCACAATATTATGCTTGTTCAAACAAATTTTTTTTTGAATTTATCTATAATTTTAAAACACGTTATTGTTTCGGACAGCTTCTATGGATGTGCATTCTCGACTTGTGGATGTGAAGGCCTTGAATTTTCTCTGAAATCTCAGATGTGTTTGACCTGCTTAGTTGATTGATACGGTGTTGAAATAGCAAAGTTAAAGTCCATTAAAAGGATAGGTAGGTTTTTTAATCGAATGACAATTGTGCAATCTGTTAAGAAAATATGTAGGGCTTTTAAACAAATGGTTAAACAACAAAAATGGGCAGAAGCCGTCAGTAAATTATGGAAACGTTTTTAATTGTTTATATTTTTTGTTTTTAATTTAAATACCATTGGTTTTGTATAAATTTTACTTTATTTATAAGTCTTATTTTATTAATTAATATAACTTATCTTTATACTTTAATATAATCATCTTATAACATCCGCCCTCAACCCTAAATTAGAAAACTTGTATCTGTTTTAAAATTTAAATAAATGGGGTACTTTATAAAACTCAGCTTTTATTTTGAATTTTATTTAATGTATTATTTTTATTTAGTTAATTTTACACTAAAATCAATCATTATTTTTAATTAAAATATATTTTATTAGAGTTCCAGTCCATTCAAACGGTTTGATATATATTTAATTGAAGAAAATTCTCCGGCACTGTGAGCCGCCGTACGACGGCGGACTGAGTGATGAGTGAACCTGGCCGTGGGTATTATTTAAAATTATTACTATTGCAAATAAAAAGAATTGCACAATACACTATCACATGTTATATACAATTAATATTCAAATAGAGTCTAATTGTACATATTGTAATCATTGTTTACTTGCTGACACTTCTACATATTTACACATAATTAAGATACATTAAGTTTTTAACAATTTAAACCTTACCACCTTTGCTATCATTTTCATTGCATAATTTAAATGTTTTATTTTGGGTATAAATGAAAAGATTTTTTATAAAATAATTATGCGCTACTTTTATATGTAAAAATTTTGTTATAGCATCAACTTTTAAAAATTTTATTTGGATATGTTAATAAGTTTTGCAATCTTATGCATCTAATTTAAAGTTTAACAGTTATTAACATTATAATTATTAATTTTAGCAAAGTTTTTCTCTAAATTCGGAATAGTTATTAATATTAAATATACATTTTCGTATAATTCTCAGCAATTAAACGCTCGCCAACGTTTGGATAACATCGCGATGGTCATTGAGTTGCGAAAATACATTTTTATTAAACTATTCATTTGGTAAGTTTTTATAAAGTGCACAAACCAGCCATCGATTGATCAGATCTGTCGGCTCAACCACTTTTTTTAATGTCTTTTTCCAGGATCCTTGGCCACGGGCACAACGGCTGGGCCGGAAAAAAACATTTGGCAGTGGAAAGTTTTTTATTTTAGATTTTATTTTATTTAAATGTTATTTTTTACCGAAAAGCCATAATTTTTATTCCTTTTTATTTATTCACATATTTTTTATATTGTTTTTTCACACGTTTTTATTTTACGCTTTTTTACAAACAAAGTTCTAATTTTGCGATTTTAATATAATTTTTTATTTATATTAATAGAATAATTGTAAAATTTTATTTTTTAACAAATTAAAATAGACTTTGTAATGAACGATTGCCTGAGAATAAAATTAGCATTAGGTTTGAAGAACAACCATCATCGAAGGGAAGCATTCATAACTTTTTTAAAGATGATTACTTCGATAATTATAGGGTCATATGCAGAAAAATTTGTGCAATTTTCATTGCTAATATTCTTATGAAATGTTTTGAATTCAAAAAGCTATGGTCAATCTTTCGAAAAAATGAATTTTACAAAAAAAATTTCATAACATTTTTTTGAATAAGGTTTTTCAAAAACTCTCTAATTAGATAAATATTTCCGAATTTTTGTATTTGTAATGATGCAAAAAGTGTTTTAAATTTTTGTTATAAAGTTCAGGTTTTTGAAAATATTATTGATTGCAATTTAAAAATTTTTCAAATTTCCATTTTTTTGAGTGGATAAAATCATTGATTAATTAAAAAATTCATAACTTTTTTAAAAGAACTTCGAATGATTTTGCCGAAAAATCGGCGCAATTTTTCTACTACAATACTGTTATGAATGTTGTAAATTCAAAAAAGTTATAGTCAAGTATTCGAAAAAAGAAATTTTCACAGACGACTTCTGACACCACAGAAGTGGAATTCCCCGGCGCGTTCGCCTGACTTTTCAAAGGACGTCAAAGCAGTTCAGCGACGAACTGTTTCGCACAGCCAGCCTCACTTTATGTGAAAACGGCACAACTTGGAGGAAGGCATCGACGGAGATTTCACCCCATCGTACGGCGAGACAGCCGCGACCTGGATCTCCAAGGATCGACAAAAAACTCTGACATTTGCCGCGAATGCACCGGAACTTCTCGCCTGTGACGGCGCTCACATCGTCTTGTTGTACACTTATGTACTAAACAAAATGATTTTTGTATAAGTCGTTATTACATTTTTTGTTTGATTGATACATTTTAATTTTTCATGCCTTTCAGATTAATAGAAATTAATTTGAGTAACTATTTATTAGCACGTTTACTCTAAATTCTTGATTGAAATTATTATACTTATCGCTTTTGTTTATTTGCTTAAAAGGAAAATGATTTCCTTTTCTTAATTTAAATATCATGTAAACAGAGTTCTGTTTCTACTAGTGATCGGCCAGAAGGGTCGGTCGGTACTTTTCGGTAAAGTACCGAAAAAGTACCGGTACCGAAAAGTACCGAAAAAGTCCAAAATGTTTCGGTCGGTACTTTTCGGTAAAGTACCAAAAAAGTACCGGTACCGAAAAGTACCGAAAAAAAATTGTCGGTACTTTTTCGGTTTTCGGTACCAAAATTTTTTAGGGTAACTTTTTAACAAATTTTGTTTATTTCGGAAATTTTGGCTTTATCAATATTTATAATTGAGTTTTGGGAGATTTCGGTTTAAAAAAATCAGCATTTGACCTGTTCCTGTCTAGTGGAAAGAATTTTAATAGTTTTTGGTTCAGTTTGAAGGGGAATCGGCGGTGCCGATAGGCACCGCCGAAGCATTTTTGATGGATTTTTCAAGAAAAATGGCCCAAAAAATGCATCGCGGAAGGATGATTAAAAATTTACAAAATTTTCCGGATATTTTTGAAATCCAAATTCCGAGTCTACTCGAGACTTTTTAAAAAATTTAATTTTAGGTTCAGAAAACTAGACAAAATGTTAATCGTTTTATTAGGGGTTTTTGTCTGTGATCGGTGATGCCGATAGGCGTCGCCGAGGAAAAAATGAAAATTCTTACGATTTTATTAAGAAATCTTGTCCAATTTCGATAACTAATATGGTGAAAAAAAATAATTCTTTCTGTAAATAAAGTTTTGCATCGGATAAAATTTTTGAAAATTAATTTGCTAATAACTTTCTTGAAAAAAATTAAGAACTTCCTAAATTACCTTCAATTTTAAAAATCTTTTACATATTCAAAGAAAAAAATTGTTTTTCTTTGCAATAAAGTTAATTAAAAGACACAAAAAACTATTTACACAGTCGGGGTTTGAACCCCAGGCAACCACATCACTCACCAGATAAAAATAATAAAAAGAAATTTGACTCGAGGACTCGAACCTTAGACGTCTTTTGGTTCACAGTTTAACCAGTAAGACACGTGATATGAGGGATGAAAAATTCAAATATTACTAATTTTTCCGTTCGGTACTTTTTTCGGGACTTAAATTTTGTTCGGTCGGTACCTTCGGTACTCAAATTTTTTTTTCGGTCGGTACTTTTCGGTAAAGTACCAAAGCCTGAGTACCGAAAAGTACCGAAAAAGCTTCGGTACTTTCCCGTACCGACCGAACACTAGTTTCTACAGCAAACTTGTGTTGCTAAACCTTTCCTTTTTTAGGCAATCCATGATTTATGTTTTAATCAATTTATTTTCAGGGTGTTTAAAATTCAGAAATTATATAATTGTATACGTTTCACGCTCTGGTGCATAAATCCTGAAGTGTCAAAGTTTTGTAACCAAAACTTAGTGTTTCGCAATTATAAGTTATCCATTATTTTAAAGTGCCTTGTTATTAATTATTTAGGTAGGTGTATAATGTAAGATAATTTGTCGCAACTATCAATTTATTATAAATTAAAGATAATTCTTTTTAAATATGCAGTTATGAACAAATATAGCGTAAATTTTGCTGACAAAATATTTTTTATTTTTTTAATTTATTTTTCTATTCTTGCTGTATACGTTTTGATTTTTAAAACTTGATAAGAAACTAAATTCAGATTTGTGTGCCAACAAACATCGAACGGGCAGTTTTTAATGTCCCATAAGTTCCCATTCTTTTCAAAATTCATATAAAGTAGTTGCTATGTCAGCCTCACAAATTAGGACCAAAAGGTTTTTTAATAGATTGTTGAAGCGTTATAGAAATTTTAATTAATAGGTATTTAGTTATTGGCAAAATAATTTAATTTAAATTAAAGGTGGCCCCTCATCCTGAGAATCCGGCGTTGCACCACCGTTTTTTATAATATATTGTAATTGTGAAATAATTTACGTTTAAATTTAGAATATTCATTTTTAATACTTTTTACATGAAGTTATTTTTAGAAGTATATGCACATTTTGGGTCTTCACCGAATTTCGAGAATTCACAATTTTAAATTACTCTCGACGTCTACAGACCACTTTAACTGACTCAAGCAAAAATGTTGCCTTTTTATTCTTTGTAAAATTTATTAAGATTTTTTTTATTAGTCGGCTTGTCCAATTTTATAATGCAATTTTTAAATAATACATTTAATTTGATTTCAATAGAATTGATAAAATTTGAATTACATTTTGTAAAAATATTAATTAAATTTAAATATGGGCATATATCGTAATTTTTAATTTTAATTCTTGGTTATTATATTTAAAAAATATTTGGTATTATAATAATTAGAAAACTTAGTTGACACATTTTATTCTGATTTATTGCTGCTTAATTAATTCTACTTTTCTTACTCGATATTATATTGGGCGAGCGTCGTCAGTGTGATAATTTCCTTGGCTCGCAAGTTTAGCAAGGCTATAATTTTAATAAAAACACATTTTTTCTTTTAAAAATTATTTGTTACTAATATTTTATATTTTTACGTATTTAACTAAATAAGGCGTTCCATCAAGCATTTTTTTCAAAGAATATATATATTTTTTATTACTTTTTGATAATTCAGTTCGTAAAATATTTGCTTTTGATTTTTTAAATAAATCGTATTGGTTTTTTTATTAATATAAATTTGTCAAATTGTTTTGTATTTAAGAAGAAGACATTGTGTATTAAAAGCATATTTTTAATTGAACACCGTCGTGGATTTTCCGGGGTTGCTCTTACACCAACGGAGCTATAAAATAACTCAGAAGATGTAGTTTTACAATTTTATTTATTATACTCATTTTGTTTTATTTTGGTTTCTATATTACATGCATATGAAATTTAATATGCTTTATTTGATATACGATATTATTTAATTTTTAAATTTTTGTGTAAGATAATGAGAACGCTGTTAATGTATTTATTCATAATGTCTGTTATTCTGTACGCTTGGTGACCGATTCTTTTTTGTTTGCATTTTTTTGTTAAATTTATTTTTAGGTTTGTAGCTTTTTGATCCGTAACTTACAGTAAAAAATGAATGAAATAAAATAATTAAAAAGTTAATTTTTTGCGTCGCGATTGTGATTTTGACGGTCTCTGCGGTTTTTGACCCGCCTGTTTAAGGCAAAATTATTTGTTTTGTATTGTTATTCAGTCGGTGCCTAGATTTTGAATAAAAGAATGTTAATAACGTTAATTTTATACTTAGAATGAATAAACGTTAATGATTTAATTTTGTAAATGATTGCATTTATCTTTTTAAAGTATTTATAATAACAGCTGATTACTAGTCGAAGCCATTTTCGTAGTGATTAGAATAAAGACCGTTGCTGGGTTATAAAGAGGCGCTATAAACGGCAATCATTTTCATCGCAACCAAAATTGTCAAACTCAACGTCATTCCCGCCCCCTTTCTGTTCTTCTGCCAGCCACAATTTAACACTAAATTGCGAATTTACAATTTATTTATAACAAAAAATGCTACTAGCTCATCGATTGTGAAAATCCTTAGAGCCGCAAAAAATACTTTGAACCGAGGATCAAGAAAATTTCAATAAATTTTGCCACTCGATGATGTCATCTTTAGTGGAGTATGGCATCCTCGACCTCAAGTCGGGGATGGGTTTTGCGGAGTTTGGGGGTTAGAAGGGGAAATTCACGAAATTGCCTAATTTGCAGAATCGGGGACGGGGTCGGGGACGTGGTGCCTAGCCTAATTTAAACAAAATCTTAAACTAATATTTTCATTTACAGATTAAATATATTTTTGTTATTCCTTTGTAATATTTTATTATGTTTGTATGTGATTTTTTGAATATTAATCTTTTATTTTCATTCACAAAATACATACAATGAATGACTTTCTAATTATTTTCATAAACTTTTGTTTTTATCTATTGTATTAATTAATCGTGTTTTTAATTAAAAATTAGATTTACAATTAAATCAAGAAACTTCTCTTAAGCGAATTATTTAGAGTTTAAATATATTAGTCCATGGATGTGTCGGAACTTGACGTTCCGACGTCAATCAAAAATTATTGACGTTTTGGTGAGTGTTTTGTATATTGGTAATTATTTTGCAAGCTTTGTTCTTGAACACAGAAGTGAAATATACGGATCTGCATGCACCTCCATTTGATTAAGTATTTCTGTGGGTCCGTTACGAGACCACCGATCATCTAGGGGAACACCATTGCCGGCGGTCGCCCGTATCTGTAATTTTGCAAAATCCGGTTTACTTTTTAAAAAATAATTTCGTACTTTAAATGTTTTAAAATCGTTTTAAAATTTTTTAAATAAATGTAACTAGACGCCTGCGGGGGGCTAAACCGGGGGCTTCTGTTCCTAGAAGTTTTCAAAGTATTATTTTTTCCTTTTCTTATTTGATTGGATTTGATTTTTTATTAATTTAATTTAATTATGTTTTAATTACAATATAGGAAGGCAGCGCTTTTGCCTACTGTTCTAAGGGTTTTTCATTTTTTTTCAAATTAAATTCAAATTTTTAATTAATTTTTGTATCAATTGCTCTCGCCTTAACATTTTGTTAACGCAAATGTTCTATGGGGTGTACTATAGGGGGTTACACCAGCAGTAAGGTTCTCTCTCTCTCCTTACGCTCGTATCTCTACCCCTTTCTCTACTTTCCACACTATTTCTCTTCCTCTTTGATCTGTCCATATCAGGGATGGGAATCGTGATCGCGATCGCGCGATCTTGATCGCAATTATCGCCTTTTTGGGGCAGATCGCCGATCGCAGATCGCGGTTCGCATTAAAAAATTTGTGATCGCCGATCGCAGATCGCCGATCGCATTTCATGCAAGATCGCGCGATATTACACCCCTAACGATTGGATTTTTAATTTAAAAATAATGTCAGAATGCCATAAAAAAATTGGCAAACTACAATAACACTCAAAATTTTCTCCAAAACCAATTTTTGGGGTCGTTTGTTTTACCCTAGGCCGGAGCCGTATGTGGCCTAGGATTTCGTTATAGGTGGGTCCGACGGCTCCGATAGGCGAAGTCGGGAAATTTCTTTTACTAATTTTTAACATCTTTGTTAAGAAAAATTGCCGTTTTCAAAATGCTATTTTTTTTGCGAATTCTGCTTTACATAGTGGGATGGGGTCGGCGGTGCCATAGGCGCCGCCGAAAATTTTTTTTGGGAGTTTTAATGAATCTTGTTAAAGAATTGAACAAAAAATATGCTGGAAAATAATAAAAAGAAGTCCAATGTTTTGAAAAGGGCACCCTCCCATTCATAAAAAACTTCAAAAAACACGGCCATTTTTTAAAATTCTGATTGCAAACCTTTTAACAAAAACATCAAAAATTTCTCGGCGGCGCCTATCGGCACCGCCAATCCCCCCTGCGGCTTTTTGGAATTCCAACAGTTAAAAAAAAATTTTTGTCGGATTTTAAAATGATCGCGATCGCGTGATCGTGATCGCAATTATCACCTTTTTGGGGCAGATCGCCGATCGCGGATCGCCGATTGCATTAAAAAATTTGAGATCGCCGATCGCGGATCGGCGATCGCATTAAAAAATTTGAGTTCGCCGATCGCAGTTCGCATTAAATAATTTGGGATCGCCGCTCGCGGATCGCCGTTCGCTTTTTTTTTCGACGCGATTCCCATCCCTGGTCCATATCTGGATCAGTTTTGATCAAAACTGA
The DNA here is from genome assembly GCA_001723225.1 of Globodera ellingtonae. NCBI lineage: Eukaryota > Metazoa > Nematoda > Chromadorea > Rhabditida > Heteroderidae > Globodera > Globodera ellingtonae. The sequence continues at coordinate 144,229 of MEIZ01000183.1, read as the reverse complement.
ACAAACATTGTTTAGCTCAGTTTTAAGCAAAATTTTATTATAATTAAATTGTTTTAAAAAATTAAAATTTCAAAAAATATTTATTTAATTTTTGAACAAAATTGATCATACCGTAACTTGATCAGTCTTGATCAAAACTCACCAAACTTTTTTTGTTTATCTCAGTTATTTTATGTTGAATTTTAAATATATAATTTATTTTAAAAAATTTAAAAATTTATTTTTTTTAATTTTTGCTCAAACTTGATCAGGCAAAATTTGTACTTTTTATTTTTTCATCCCAGCCAAATATTTGGCATAAATTGGTTAAACCCCCAATATCGACCCCTAACCCAAACCAAACCCGGCAAGTGATATACCATTTTGAAGCCCAAACCCTGGCGCACCTCCTACCACAAAATCAGCCAAAAGAACAACCCAAAAATTTTCACCATAAAAGTTGGCGCAAAAAAAAATTTTTTACCAACTTTAACAACCCACTTCGACCTCAAGTCGAACTATTACAGACCCGACCATGAAACATTTTTGTTGCTTATTGTGTCCCCAACTTATAATTAACCAACCCCAAGCCGATCCGAGCAAACCCCATTGTTTTTGTGAATTCCTCCCAAAACAAGCAAAAAAAAGTCCGATTTTTCGACATTTTGTCCCTCGAATAACTCTTACGCGGTTCGACCTACCCCCACATTTCATATAACATTCGAAGCAATTTTGTCTAGTTGTGCTCTTTCTCCAAACCAAACACCCCAAAAGCATGCTTTAAACCACTTATGCCCTTCCAACTGTAACATGGTACCCAAAAAGGGGCTCTTCTTTTTGGGCGGTTAGACCTTTCGACCCTTAGTAGGTCGAAATTGAAAATTCGGTCAACATACTTTTGTGCTATCCCTGGAACTTTACTACCATGCAAATTTTCAGACAAATCGAACTGCAGGGAATCCCGGTATATCCTTTCCCCCATCCATTCAATTCCGAATTTCCTTATTTTGTTACATGTCAGCATTTTCTTCGAAGAGGGGCTGGTCGGTAATCTCGATATTTTTGAATTTTTCGTTTTTAATTATTTAACAGATTGTTAAGTTTTTCAAACCTTTTATAAATATTTGTATTTTTAATTCAGCGTTATCAAAATTTTAAAAAATTTTATGAATAATTGTGCTATTGCTAAAGTGATTTTTCATCGAGAAGATTAGTCAACGCATGAACTTAGCTAATAATGTTTTCTTAGCTAATATTAGTTTAAAAATAATTTTAAATAAGTTTTTTCTTTGCTTCCTTAGATGAGATCAAGCCATTTGGCACTATTCCAAGCCATTTGGCACTATTCCAAGCCATTTGGCACTATTCCAAGCCATTTGGCACTATTCCAAGCCATTTGGCACTACTCCAAGCCCCTTGGCACTACTCAAGCCAATTGGCACTGATCAAAAGCCTTTTGGCACAAAACAAAGCCACTTGGCACTGATCAAAAACAATTAAAATTTTGACATTTTATCGATTTAATAGTTATGACTTAATTAAAATTATTCAGTTTTTTTTTAAATCTTAAAGAAATTTTACATAACTTGACATGTCGTATTATCGATAATTTCCTCCACGGTATAAGGCAAGTTTGACGAGGGCTCTCGCAATCGTTTGAGTGAATTTGTCTACACAAACGCAACACTTATATGGTTTAACCCTAAAACTTTGGTAGAAAATTTTTATTTTTACCAGACACATTTGCATTTTATGAAGCGTTTTTTGCCAACTGGTAATATGAAACAATTAACTTGGTGCTCATTAAAAACTACAGTACGTTTATTTAAATAATATATTTATATGAATGTTTTCTTTTAAACGACCATTTGGGCTGAAATTTTATTTTATTTTTACATTTTGGCCCGTTTTGTAAAATTTTCTTATTTGATTTTTGTATTCATATAATTTTTTATTAATTATATTTTTCCATTACGAAACCAGACTTTTTGCACATGCATATTCATTTAAAATTTAAAAGTTTAGTGCTGTATAATTTTTTAATTATAGTTATTTTATTTTTATTTTTTTAAAAAAAGTAATTTTTAACCAGGAAACTTAAATTCAGAAATTATTTTTTTTGTGCTTTCTTTTTCGAAACTGTAACTTTTATCCTGCGAGTTCCATGCTCAAAATATTTAGTATAGGAATGATATTTAAAAAAATCAGAATTACACAAGAAATCAAACGGCTCCGGTCGCTGGGTTTCGCGTTTTTTGTCTTCTTGCACGCTTTTTATTATTATTTATAAAAAGTTCATTTCATTTAATTTGTTGAGTTTCAATGACAATCATCTTTTTGATTTTGTCCTGTCCTTTCCAAGATTTTATGAATCCATCAAAAGAATTTTATAGATTGTTTCTTGCTAATGTCTTCAATTTTGATGAGCCACCTTTATGCTTTATTTATTTTCAGTCTAGATCGGACTTGAGGACCGATCGAGATTACGATCGAGATTCTCGAAAAAATATCGAATCTCGTATCGAGATTCGTTCGAGATCACTGAAAAATCTTTAAAAAACCTCGAAAAATCTCGGTAAAAATTGTTCGATCGAGAATCTCGAAAAAATCTCGTTGAGATTTTCCGATATTACGATCGAGAATCTCGATCGGTCCGATCTCTAATTTTCAGCATACTAAGTTAAAATAATCTTCTTCTTGTCGATCACGCAATTTTTGTCGTTATGAAAGGCGATGGATGGCTTTGACCATTTTTATAACCAATAAAACGTTATTTATTTATTAATTGTTTGCTTTATTTTATTTTTATTATAAATTAGATTTTAACAAAAGTTTTAAGACAGCAATAAAATCGTTCAATTTTTTTTTTGATTAATTTCTTTTGCTGATTTTTTTAATCTAATCCTGCCTCTGGTTCGGTTTATCAGCGTTCTATTTCTCGAACGTATTATAGGAACATTAATAATCTCACAAATTAAATATAAGTAGAATATAGGTTGCAATCAAATCTATTTGCACAAGAATATTTTTACATTACCAAATTAAGATTTAGTGGGGTAATCCTAATAAACATAGAGTTAAAATGGAAAAAAATGAAGAGAATTTTTACGTTTAGGTTGTTTTCACAAATCCAAAAAGTTATGGGCAATGTTACAAAAAAAAATTCAAAATTTAGGAGGGGGGAGGGGGGGTCTCTATTGTTGAACCACCTCAAAAAGGGAGCTGGGTTCTATTTTAAAAAACTCATCTTTATGACAGCCGCCACCCGGAGAGAACCATTTTAAACTTAAAAGGACCTTTTCAATTTTCAAGAACGAAGGTAAGTTTTCAAGGACTGCCCTTGCTATTCACAAGCATATGGAAGGCTGATTAAGAGGCCGGCTTATAAGTCCTAAAACAGAAAATAATGTAGGAATTATGATTGCAAAATTCGTAATAAATAATATTGTTGTGCCGAATTTATAATGCAAACACTCGTAAGAATGCCAATAAATTGTAAAAAGTTTTTACATTTTAATTAAATGATTCATATGGTTTCTAGGAAAAAGGCAAATTTATTTCACTAATATACGTGATTTTTAATTTTATTAATTAATTAGCTTTTTAATTATTTTAATGTTTTTTAGATTGGGTTTTTTCAACATAAATGTACTTAATTTTTACATAAATTTTATTTTGAGTATTGGTAGAGTCTTTAGAATCAAAGTTTGAATTTTCCGTTTCGGGTTTGAAAGGATTTGATTTTATCATTTGACAAGATGATATCGGGTTTGGGTTTAAAAACATTTGGTAAGTTGTTTTCAAGTTTATTTTTAAGCTCTATTCTTTCTGGATTATAGCGTAAATTGGTTCGCGGACACAATTTGACCGTTTTCTTTATCAGCCCTTTATTCCACCAGGAATATTTTTGTGTCAGATAGAAATTGTTATTTACATGCAATTTCATTTAGAATTTAATTGTTTATGATTTGCTATTTTTTTGCAAAAGTTTAAGACAATACCAAACAAAAGTTTTATAAATATTGATTTTTTAAATTTCATATTCAGGCTATCTGATCGCTGTAAAACAATGTTAGGTTTGTGAATTATTATATAAAGGATTTTGAACACAACTAAAAGCTTTTTATGCAGGACCATTTCTTGGCTTTTTTTAATTTACCAAATTCAAGCCTTGATAATTAGCAAGATTTTTAAAATTTTAATGAATTTTTTGTTGAGCAAATTTTTGTTTATATCATATTTGGTTACAATTAAATCTCGTCGGGCCTTATAACGAAACACGCCCAGAACATTTACATACTCTTCCGAGGGCAATTAGATAAATACATTTGCAAAAAATATCTAAATATTTGGTTTTATCTTATTGGTTAACGTTTATTTAAATGTAAATAAATATCTTTTACACTTCTTTTAAATACTTTTTGCTAGTCGCTGAATTCCATCACAAAACATTTTACACTTAAACTTCAATTTAATGTAATAATTTATTATCAGTTGGTTAAAAACTCGTTTGTCAAAAACGTATTATTTTAATTTGCATTTTAGTTATTTGACGCTGCCATTAGTAGTGTGCTTTAAATGAATAAATTTATATGAAGGAAATAAATAGCGTAAAACACTAGCTGACACAACAGCTCTTGCAGCAAGTGTCGATGCAATTCTCGCGTATACTATCACAGCTTGTTGATCGGTGCTGTATTTTCACGCAGGCTACTGAGCTGCCCACCGCACACTGCGTTGGCGCGATGATTGAGTTACTTTAAAATTTATGATTTAAGATTATTTTATTAATATGCTTGCTTCTGCCAAAATCCCACTCAATTCCCCAGCATCACCATTTAACAGCATTATTATATTGTCAATACTTGTAATTTGGTGCTGGTTTTGAAAATATTCTTAATTTCAAAACAATATTAACTATTTTTTTCTCTCATATATTTTATTTTATTCCTGAATCACTTTTTTAATTTTATATTTAAAATTAAAAACGCTTATATGTTTTTTATATATTTTTTCATTTTATTTAAATCATAATTGGGTTTTATTTGCGCGGCCTTTACTTTCAACAATGGTCCCCTCTCCATCTTATTTTGTTTCTTATACATTTCGGTTTTATAGAATCTCTAGCTGTTTAATGGTTTCAATCGCACTAATTAAAAATGATTAATCTTTTATTAATAAAGAACATTTTACACGGTTTAAGTATTTAAATTGGCATTTGATTTTTTTTACAAAAAAAAATTCTCTTTTCAAAGTGGCTTACTTAAATTTAGAAATTTACAATTGCTTTAATATTGCATTGTTATTTATTTCATAGTAACAAATGCGATATTTTTTCAGTCATTTAGAGCCAGTTGACCATCTTAATCTCGAAGAACTTATGGCTGATGTGCTCTTTTCTCGACGCAATGGGTGTAGAGACATGTAAGTTATTGGATTGCTTATTTGTATAGTGGTTTGATCCCATATTATTAATGATTAATTTTCAGTAATTTTTATTAAATAATTTTTCAATTTCATTAAAACAAACATCTCTTCGACGGTGTGAATGATAATTTAGTTGTAAATATTTCTTAATTATTTTATGCATGGTTGAACAAAATAGATTTTATACGTAAGCTAATTTGATATCGAGAAGTTAAATCAAAGTTGCCTGGATGATGGCGGTCATCAACTTATCCTATTTAAATAAATTTATTTAATGTTTTGGTATTGGTTTTTGACATCTGCGTTTATTTAAATTATAAATATTTTTGAATCTTAAACCAATTTGTTTTAAAAATATCATTATTTTTATTCAATTTACTCTTTACTCTGCTTTTCTTAATGGTTAAATCTCACTAATTAGAAAAAGCCTTTATTTTTACATTTTTACAAATAAATTGTCGTTTATTTTTTTATTTTGAGATCACTTGAAATCCTCGGGCATTCTTCTTCATGTGGGTAACGATGTATTAAAGTTTATATGTTTTATTATGCTTTTTACATTTCGATTCGTTTAATCCATTCCTCGCCAGTAGAAGAATGATTTTAATATTATATTTATCGTGACACCTTGGTCATTTGCGCACGGTTGCGTTTGTTACAAAACCAATAGTCGTCAGAGACGACGGATATTGGCCCAACGCAGCCAACAATAAAGAAGCGATGTTTTAAACTTTTTTACAAATCGAGTTTGACGAGAAAGTTCAAAAATGCATATATTTTGAAAAATTTAGAATCAGCAGCAACTTTTTAGTTAATTTAATTTAACTTTTTTTTTGTATGTTATGCCCATTTTTAATTAAATATCAAAAGTTTTTAAATTAAAATATGTAAGTTAAAAATAAACATTCGCGAAATTCAGTTGAGTTTTCTAATTTGCTCGCAATGTGGCTCGGAATTGGCCGGCCATTTGAGCGTTATTACGGCGTTGAACATTTTATTTGTGAATTATTTCGTAAGACTTATTCATTAATATTTTAAAATTAACTCTTAACTAAAATATAACAATTAATTATATTCATTAATATTTTAAAATTAACTCTTAACTAAAATATAACAATTAATTATTCTTATTTAGGTAATTCGATTTTATTAAGAATTTTATTTAAAAATAAGAGACCTTATGTCATTTATTTAGCACAGTTTTATTTAATTGTTTTTACAATTAAGATCAGCGAATGTTGGACTCTTTGCTCTGTGGCAAACTCTGGTAAAATATTAAGAACTTTAATTACATTTTTTAAATTTTGAACTCAGTAATGTTTTAAGATAATTTTGCTAAATACAGTTTTTTTGTTTTGTTCGGTATATGTTACCTCCGAGGTATAATAAGGTATATATCATTTTATCAAAAGTGCTTTCTAAAATAGCAAAGTTCATATCTTTATGAGCATGAATAAAAATTTTGGTTAATGTTTGATGTATTTTTTTTTTATTCAGACTATTTATAGGAATAATAAATGATTCCAACGAACATAAATTCTTTGAACTGTTAACCCATTTAGAGATCGAGTTTTAATATATTTTTCTAACTTCAAATTTATTTTATATAATTTTACATTGGGTTTTGCCAAAAAAGTTTTATCGATTAGGTCAAAAACTTTAAAATTTTTATTAGCATTGAATTGAGTGCACTTTTTACATATTTTAAGAGATTTGCTCCGAGTTATATTTCTTGGAGATCCCCTCGACTGCCTTCAGCTAAAAGCCTTTTGAGCTTATCTTTGTTAATGATAACTAGTTATTAACCACCGTTTTCAGGCTAGAGAATTTAATTTCTTAATTTTAATATATATATAAAAAGTTTTAAAATATTTTGAAGTACATTTTTAATTTTATAAAATTGTATTTCAAGCAGTTTGATCATAAGAACATCAAATCTTTATTTCTTTTTGAATATGCCTTTATATTTATTTTTAAAATGAACTTTTAATAGGGTCTTTTGACTCGTGCTCTTTGAGTCAGCATGAATTAGTTTAATTCTGTCTTGAATATGATAACTTTTATAAGAAAAATATTTAAATGTTGATTTTAATATATTAGAATATAATTTGTCACATCTGATGATCATTATAAAATTATGCCAATAAATTTGATAGATTCAATTAAACTGCTCGGGACACTAATTTTTCCATGGATACTTATAATGTAAATGGGAATGTATTTACAGTGCGATTGTTTAGTGATATTATTTTTTCCCGACATTAATATCAGATTCTATTTACAGTGGTGTTTTTATTACATTACTTTTTTTAATTTGTAAGCTTTTTGCCTTCTTCAGCCTTAATTCAATTATATGTTTACATAAGAACAATTTTAAAACTTTAAAACTTTAATATTTATTTTTAATTTATTAAATTGCTGGCTTACTTTATCAATCAACTTGCATTCTTTTTGTGGCCTACATGGAATGTTGCGCCCTTGGCAAACTGATTACGTTTGACTTTGCAGTGCGTCTTTTCGCAGTGCGTCTTTGGCAGTACACATTTCATAAAATTTATTTAAATTATAATGAAATTTTTTGCTGTGTAAATGTTGTTGAATATAGGCTATTGTTACATTAAATATGGTCTATCTATTGTTTTAATCAATGACTTTTTTCTAGGATTCGCTCAACAAATACAAATTAAAAATCATGTGCCAATTTATCGCTGCCGGGAAACTACCTACGGCAAAAATATAAGATGTTCGTCTTTGTGCTGTGAGGAGATTTTATTTTAATTTGTCTAACTTCAATTTTATTTGCATATGTATTGAAAAAATATTTAAACATTTAAAAATTTAATCAAGGTGTTTGAATTAAAAAATATATCTTTATTTTTTTATTTAAACATATTTAAATCAGTGTTTAGTGAGTGATTAGTCCGAATAATTTTAATAATCTGCCCTAAATATATAAGCTGATCAATATATTAGGAAACCAAACATTTTTGTCAATCTTTTGTAAAATGTTACGACCTGATTAATTAGATTTAAAAATTTTATTATTTATTATTTAACATTTTACAATTAAATATTCTTGACCTTCTCTTGGTTATACACTTCATTAATTATTTTTTCTGAATACTGCTGGTTGGATTTCACGCTTTTAACACAATTTTAAAAATATGATTAGACAAAGTTATTGATTAACTAATGAACAAAAATATAGAAAATAAACAACAATTTAATAATTGTTTTGCAATTTCTTTAAATAATAGATTTGGAATAAAATATTACAATTTTAAGAATTGTTATATTATTACTATAATGTCTTCTGAATTCAAATGTTGGAGAATCGGAACATTATTTCCACGACGACAACGCAAGTACATTTTTAAAACAACTATTGATTAATAAGGTTTGTATTGGCCGAAAACCGATTTTGTGATGGCCAAGCGCATGGGCAGTATGATGATCGAAAAAATGAAGGATTTCGCCAGTGAAGTATGTTTGTAGGTTATAAAAAACGGCTTGGGTTGAACTATCCTCTTTTTTCGGCCAAACCCCCTTGAGATTCTACTAAATTTTTAGCTTAAATAATAGTCAGATATCTCTGAAACGGCTTTATATCTTCACTTCATTCCTCCATTTTTTCGTTTTGTACCACGCAACGCAGTAACGTTACAGAACTGTGAAATTATATTGTTAGGCACATAAACTTTTTCTATTGTATTTATTATGTTATTTATCCTTTTTAATGGTGTATTTTAAAAGGTTTATTTGTTTAAGCCGTTTATTATTGTGAATATATTAATATACAACAAATCTGACCCATTTTTTGTTGAGTCCGTAGGAAATATGCGTGATTCTTTGGATAAATGGGTAAATTACGGCACATTTCTTTCTCTCTCCAATTAATGGCCTTGGCCATTTTATTGAGCTCATTAACGGAGGCAACTGGTCCAGAGCACTCAGCATTAATATTAGTCTAATTAAGGAAGTTTTACATATGAATATATTGGGCTAACTTTACATGTTCGCCTCAGGCCGATTTGTTAGCATTTCATGTATGTAAACCAAATAAAACGTTATTATATAAATAAATATCAATATTTAGACTTATTTTTTACATTTGAGGATTAGTCATTTATTAAGAGAACATGAAATTTCTTAATAAGCCAAAATATTGTTTTGGTAAAAATTTTATGCTTAATATTAAAATTTCTGTTTTGCTTTACAATAATCAAGTTATAAATTATTATATCATTTTTACACAAAACATCTATTTATCATGTACCAAAGTCCAATGATTAATTAAAATTAAGAAATTTTAATGGTAGAAAAAATTTTAATTGCTTTCTGTTTTATGTAAATTATATATGTTCCAACCAATTGCTTTGATATTTTTATTTTAATAAATATATTTACAAAAACTGATTTTTTAAAAAATATATATTAATTTAGTTTAAAATTAAATTTATTATATGTTACAGCGGCATTTTCTTTTGCTTCGAATTTGTTTTTAATTTTGTTTGTACTTATTGAAAAGATAATAGCAAAAATTTTGCAAGTGTTCGCACAAGTGCAAGACCAGCGCAGAAAGCTGCAACACATAAAGGCATCCATTTAAAAATTTTATTAGATATGTAAATGCAATCTTATGCTTGTATTTCCTTTACATTCTTTGGTTTAACACAATAGTTAACACAAAAATGCGGATAAAAATTTAAAAAAAAAATGAATTATTTTGAAATAAATAACAATTCAGAATATATTGATTTGATATGTTCCGGCAAGTTTACTTTCAGCTTTTTAATTAGTTATAAATTTTTTAGTTTTTAGTGGTGTAACATTTTGCCTTTCTTTTTTCGCTGAACTAATTTTGTTTTCCTGGCGTACCAAAACTTTGTTTCGTTCTTTATAAGGCTCGCAGATTTTCTTGTTCTCCAATACACTTGATTTGCCTTTGCTGTTTAATAATTTATGTTTAAAATTTTACTTTCAAATTAAAAGATGGCTCGTTCTTCGGGGAAGAGCGAACTGATAGCTGCCGATCGGAATCCGCCGCCATCGCTTTCGCTCCTCCCCGGATCCCGCCCTTTTTCTACCCTCTTACAGTTATATTAACAGTTGCACTTACTGACCTTTTCAGTTATGATTTATCTATTCAGTTGAATACTACTTGTGTTTGTATAAAATTAAGATTGGTTTTTATGTATTTAATTTTTTTCGCAATCCATCCAGTCTCGTTATGTTTTTTGATATAATTTTTGTTTTTTATCTTTCCGTTGTTTGCAAATTAATACTTTACGAAACACATGGTGCGCTTTTTTAATAGACCTACAACTTCTGCATCTCATCTGCAGTAATGAACATTTTACGTGTACTTACCTGTAACCGACAGGTTTAGGTTTGTGGTTTTTGATATGGTAATGTCAAATTTCGTGTTTTTTTAGTGAGCGGCTTGTCTTAACAATTATTTGTAAGATTTTAGACAATTGATATGAAAATATAGTTTTTTTATTCTTGCTAATGGTTCTAAAACACGCCGTTAATACCAATAATTTGAAAATTTTGTTTCATATTTATGTTGTTTGAAGGGCAATTTTATGTATGTATTAAAATATAAAACGATTAGAATAGGGTTATGCAATTTTAAAAAATATACTGATCAACGCGATTTAAAGCCCAATTATTTCTTTTGTTTTCAGGGTTAATTATCAGGTTGTAAAACAATTATTTCTTGAATTTTAATTATATGTCTGACAGGTTTGAGCGAGTTTAGTGAGGCTATAACCGAAGCAGCACTGCGCGATTCGGTGATGGTAAATTTATAATTTGTACACATAGTGCCAAATTGATAAATTTATTTTGGTCTAGTAACAGGAACTCAACCATAAAGTGATTCGTGAAAACTCGATCTCTGATGCACATAGAAATGAATTTCATATGAACGTTTGCGCAGGCTTTGGCCCTTTTATTTATTTAATTCTTTATGTTTAGGTGTTATTAATAAATATTTTTGCATCCAATTCAGTTGATTCAATATAAGCCTTAGAGATTTCGGCGTTGTTATCTGTTAAGAAATGCCCAAATTTAGGCATAATTTATAATCTAACAGCTTGTTATATTGTACACTCTTATTCTTTTCTTTTTAATTTTAAACTTTCATTTTTTTTGTTAAACATTGAAGATACGACGGAGTGAACGATGCTAGAAAAATCATGCAGCTTATTTTAATTCACCTTTTTATTACAACATTGGTTTGTTGTTAAACGTCATCCTTTATTCCTCAAACGCATTCTATGCAACCTGGATGGTATAAATTTACAATTGGTAATATTATCATGCTAGATAATCTTTTTTCCCTCTTCATCAAAATTCCGGTAGATAGAACATTAATTATAAAATTTAATATTAAAGTGAATATCAATCAAAAGAGTCTCAATTTTTTGATTCTTTATAATCGCTTTATCAGTCTTGTCCGTGACGTCACGCATGATTTTAATTCAACTAAATGTTTGACTGTTTTAAATTTTATTTGTAGATGCATCGCTTGACGAATTAGCAAAATTGAGAACGCATTAGAGTAAACTCTCCATTTGCCTGTATTGGTGGTTTTTTTTTGAAATTTTTTGTTTATTAATTTTCGAATTAATTCACTGGGTGTCGTTCTTTATCTTAAAGTTATGTTCGAGAAAAATTAAATAGACTTACTTGAATATCGAAATAGAAATTATTGTATTTTATCGTCTTTAAAAGGTTTCACAAATTTTTTAGTGAAAGTTAAGATTTTTTAATTTATTATGTCCGTTTTATTTATTTTTTAGTATTATTATGCCTTTTTCACATATTGTCATTTAGATATTGCTTTATCAAGGTAATAATTTACTATAGTGGGAACATTATTTATACATTTGCATTATTTATCTTGAAATTTATTATAATTAATTTATTTATAATAAATTGACGTGAACCGCCTCTTGCGGTTATTTTTCGCAAAAGTCGCATTTGCTCCACCCGGATTAAATGTCTATTATTTTATATATAATTTTCATATTATTTTTTATTACATTTCACTCATTTATATCACGCAACAATTTGCAATTTAAATTATTTTTCTAAATTAATATATATTTGTTCATAATCATCAGAAATTGTCAAAACAAAATTTAATGTTATCTTTTCAGTTTATTACGCTTTCGTTGATAAAATCTCAAATGTTTACCAGACAAATGAAGTCAGAAGTCAGACTTTGACCATTTTTTAAAATTCATAATAGGTAATATTTTTATGATACATAATCTTTTTTTGTTTTGCTGATTTTATCACTTTCGTAACAATTCCGCAAAAGTTTCAGCAGTCATTGTGTTTTTCCACTTACTCCGGAGTGAGTGTGAAAGGCGAATTAAACATTGCTTAAGTATTTATTATTTATCCGATCTATATAGCTTTTTGCAGCTTGTCACTCATTCGATGTGCGGTCTTGTTGGTGCAAGGTTCGAGAAGAAGATAATTAGTAAATAATAATCAGTTCATAATTTACCAAAATATTTAAGTTTTAAAAATTAGGAGTCAAATGTTTTTTTTAAAATTACCATTAAATTTTTTAGCATTTATATTAATTGGGCAAATTAATAAATAGTGTGTCTTCGACGTCGTGCCAGTCATATGTCAGCGGTTAGTATTTAACACACTTTATTTTGACTAAGAAAGTTGTCGGTTACTTTGATGAATGCTTGTTTATAAATTAGAATTAAAGGATTTACAGGGAAGTATGCTTGTAGGTTATAAAAAACGGATAGGACCTTTATGATGTGTGAAATTATATTATTAGGAACCTAAATATTTTTTCTGATTAGAAAACGTCCACTTCATAAAGTTATACTATGAATCTTAAGTTTGGATTTATTTACGTCTTATAAACTTTTTATTATAAAAAAATATGTATGCTGTGGTTCCTTGCACCACGCGGCCTTGAGGACGAGCAAGACAACGATGAAGGATTGGAGGAGGAGGAAATTGTCTCCGAATAGCCACAACAACCGGTAGTTTATCATATTTGTTTCTGTTATCAGAATAATTTCCGGGGAATGGTTTTTTTTTGCTAAGAATTCTGTTTTCTGATTTCTGTTTTTTTACGCTAAAGAATTCTTATTTTTTCTTTAATAATGAATTTAATTTTCTAGTTTGTTTCAATTTGAATCAATTAAATTTTTAAACCTAAAGAATTTGGAATCTTTAAATTTTTATTTTTATTTTTTTATTATTTATTGTAACAGTTATTAATATTAAATATAAATGTTTATTAAACTGTTTATTTGGTGTCCGGGTCGAACAAGTTGTCGGACTCCAGTCGAAAACAGGACGCCTCCGCCTTGATATTGTCATTGTATTAGCTTTAATAAATTCTCTCTTAATTAAAAAAATGTCATCGCGCGAAGAAAATTCATTTAAGTTTTTTTCATGTGGCGGAATTAACTGATTGTAGCTAAACAAATCATCGTAACTTTTTTTTTGATTTTAATATTCTTGTTATACGCAGCCGACTCTGTTTTATTTATTCTTTTTTATCGAGGAAATAGCATATTTTGTAGTGGAAAAAATACTTTACGAATCAGGACAATTTTATTTTGAGTTTTTAATAAATTTATTATTTTATCTTTTTTTATGTAATTGCACCCAAGGCGTTAAACATAGTTTTGCTTGATTCGTTTTGATTATTTTAATTAATATATTTATTTTTATGGATTATTTTATCTGATATATTATTGTGACAATTACATAAGTTGCGACTCATTGGAGGTGAGAAACACAAAATTGAGAAAACCTCAATCTCAGATAGCAAACTTTTTTGTGATTTGTTACTTTTAATTTTGTATTCGTTTCAAATGAATTTCGTGAGGAATTATATTGAGAATTCATGATATATATATATTTTTACCAGGTCATTTGATCTTTTTGATAGTTTTCTTTTTTAAAAATAAATAAAATAAAATTCAGGTGCTTTTCTCTAAATTTTTATTAATTGTTTTCTTTAGTTTTGCCTTGAGTTCACTATTCTATCAAATATTTTATTGCTTGTTGTTCGTTTATACCATAGAATTACAAATATTCAATAAATATCAGACCAAAACAACAATACTCAATTTTTGAATATATTTAAAACAATGGGTTGTGAAAACGCTAACACTATATTCAAATTTATTTTCAGCTTCCAAATTTTGGGAAATGTGTCGTGCTTTGTCTTGCCTGTTCTTCAAGAGCGGGCCATAAAGTAATTACAAAATAAAGAAGGATTACCTACATTAAAATCATAGTTATTTTAATAATACCGCTTCTTTAACAAACTAAATATTAATCAAATCAAATTAAATTCTATTCAACTAGCAAACATATCAAAAAATAATTGTTTTTAATTGCATATAAAAATTTTCCGATAAAAATTTTAAACTAATATTGGTACTTATTTTTGAATTTGGCATTCAACATAAAAAAATTTTGGGCCAAGTCTGACTCAAATATAGTCCAAAATTTTTTTACCCATTTTCTTAACAAAAATCTTAAAAATATAAAAAAATCCCCCCCCCCCCCCCCCCACACGAAATCTAAGTAAGGCAGAAAGGGCTAGGACACTGTCTCGGGATAGACCACAAAAAAGATTGTCCTTATTTAAATATCAAGCCTCATCTTCGTCAAATAATTTTTTTAAGGTTAAAGCCGAATTTTTATATAGAAATATCAATCGCTTCATGTATATTTTATAAAAGTTACATTTATAAATTTATTAAATACTAGCAATTTCTTTATAAAATATATAAATTTTTTAAATATCAAGCCTATAAACTATTTTAAATAATCAGTAGAAATTAAACTTTGCCGAGAAAAATTATTTTTATTGACACGTTTACTTTTTTAATATATCGTCTATTGATTTTCAATTCTTAAGCAATTCATCTTTTTCAGTTTGTTTGGTTTATTTTTTACTAAAGCGGAGGACGCATTGGAGTAGAAAAAAATGAATCGGCCTTATGATATACCTTGAACATCGGTTGATGTAGTCAACTGTTCCATTTCTGTATACAGCAACACGTAAATTGTCGCTACCGATGTCAATTCCAATCGGGTTTGTTGCTTTGGATGCCAGTGGTTTCCAATATTTTTTTAATGCTGTTAAATGGATCATTTTGTTGATGATTTTAATTTTTTCATTATTTTGTTTTTTTTTAATTTTTCAATTTCTGGTTTTCATTACTTTTTGAAAATGCAGAATAATTTCAAAGGCATAGAATTTTGTTTTAAAATTTTGTGATGTGCCGATTGTCTGCTTTTTTTATATAAAAAAATAAACAAATTAAAACATTATAAAATATTAAAATTTATTATTATTATCAATAATTTAGCAAAATTTTTTATTTTTACAAGCATTATTTGTCTATTAAAGTATTAATTGCACGGCGCTTAAAGAGTGGAGAATAAAATTAAAATGAATTATTTTTGCTCTATTGAAAATGTTTAATCTGGTTTATTTATGAACTTTTCAAATGTAGCTTTAGTTTCTTTAAATGGCTTTAATATTTCAACTTTGGCTCGAACTTGAACGTGGTTCACTTTGTTTATTTTCATTTTAACAATTATCATTTGTTTTTAATTTTTGTTACCTGTTAACAATATAACCTTTGCAAAAATCGCCAAACATTGATTTAAACTTTTTTGCGATTTTAATGGTTCATTGAATTATTAAACCAAGAAATTTTTTATATAATTAACTTTGCAAAACCATAGAAGGACCTTATGGTCTAAAGTTTTCAGAGTTTTATTAAATAATTTTTGTTTAATTCAAAAATCATATTTTGGCTCAAAATTTAATAAGTATCTTATCAAACAAAATTTTTAATATTTTACCAATATAATTGATGATTAAATTACTTATAAAAATTCCTTTTTAATGCAGTGTTTTTCGTATCATTAAAAATTAATTTAAACGATTTTCCGGTAAATTCAAAATTTATTTTTGCTTTTTTTGTCTATTTTGTGACATATTCTAATAAGACATTTATAGATAAACACATTTAAATTGACGAATACAAGTAGGATTATTAAGTTCATTATAACAATTTTTTGTTAGGCTTAGATAATTTTTGGGCTTACACTTCGATATTGCTTCGCCCCCTGATCAATTAAATTTTTTCATTTTATTTCTTTATGATTCAATTTCATTTTCGAATATCTGAATAAAATTTATTCCTTTAGGACCTATATTTTTTTATTTGTATTTCTAGGGTTTTTACTTTTTAAATTTTTTATTATGTACGGCGTAATACATAAATTTTACTTGCTTTTATTCATTTTAGATTAGCATTCTTATTTTTCTTATTTCAAAACCCATTAAAAGGTTTCTTCGTTCTTTTCATCATCCGCAAACACAATAAAGCTTTTTAAATTAAATGAACATAAAAACGCTTATTATATATCAGTTGTTTGGATAATTACTAGGGCCCGGATTTATATGTGCTAAAAATGCCTAAAAATTGGAGATTTAGGGGTGTAAATTGATCAAAAAAATTGTATTCAAAAAATAATCAATAATTTCGTTTTTGTGGTAGAAGGTTGCATATTTTTAGTTATATTATTTCAAATGACTATAAAAACTATGGATATTAAATTACTCTTGTTTATTTATTATTATTATTATTTAAAATTTTTACATTTTTTAATATGTATTTACCAACTCTTTTTATTAATATTTAATATAACTTTGTATACATTCTTCCATTTTTACAACTTTTTCAAACGGTTTTGTGGCTATTTGGTCTTATCATCTTATTGTGACTCAAGCCTTTTTTTCGTATGTCATGAATCGATTTGCTTTTTCCGATCAATGATTAAAAGAAGAAAACCCCATCTTATTTGTGATGTGCGCAGATACTGAGTTTAATTCATTCCTGAGTATATCTTTTGTATTATTAATATAATTTATGGTATTAAAATTGTGTTTTTTCATAACAATTTCGCAATTTGCGCTGTCTTTGGGTTTTTTAATTGATTTGGATTTTTAGAATGATGAAAGCGATTATTTGGTTTTAAATTTGCAAATTCGAAAGTTCAAGGCGCGTTTTAATTTTGTTTGATTTAAAATTAACTAGTTTAAGAGATCGTTATTTCCTACGCGTGCAACCTGCTGATTAGCACCAACATTGCCATTTGATCTGCAAAAGAAGATTTCATTACATTTTTTTAATTGGTTTTTTTTTGCATTCAGTAGATTTTCACCATATTTCTTGATTTAACTTGACACAAAAACCAATTATAATTTAAAAGAATTCAGACAACTCTGAATTTTGCTCGCACAAAATTTCAAATTAATCAATGTTAAAAACAAACAAAAAAAATTATTATTTGAATTCCTCCAATAAATTGGATTTTAGTAAAATTCGAATTTTTTGTAATCACTTAAAACCCTCTTTTTTCATGAAGCAGTAAGAAGGATCTTGGTAAGCAGTGGCATTAATTGTTGTTAAAATTTAAATAAAATTGCGAAATGTTTATTAATATGTTAATTTAATCTAGATTGTCTATCACTTTCTTTATAAAACACAGGTCCGGTGGAAGCAGCGCATTGATCAATTGGTCAATTTTGTTTTGCGGTTCTCCGCTGTTTTTAGTATTATATGTTAAATATTCAATAAAATTTAGTTAACCAATCTATTACCAATTCTGGTGCTGCCGTCCGCCCAATGCTGACCAGTTCTCCAATTGCTGATCCGTTCGTCCACTCTGATTTTAGTCGGACGCCACTGTCGAATTTAATGTATTTTTTGAAATCTTTTCAAACTAAATTGTTCTACTTATTTAATTTTTATTTACTTTGATCAAAATAATCAAAATAATTATGTTCGTGGTTTGAATAAATTTTTTTTAAAAAAACATCTAATTTATCAAAAACAGCATTAAGGGCAAAGTTTTTTGTGCACGTAAATTTTTTTACACATTTATTTTTTAGATAAGTCCCAACGTCCGATTTCTCAAAATGATTAACTTCATGAAGAGTTGGGTTGGGTGGTTTTGTTTTCCTCTCAGGTGAATTAAAACAGTGTTGGGTTTTTATAAAACAATTTTATCATATGGAATTAACAGGCATATTATTGAATTAGTAGAACTTTTAATTTTTTATTATTATTTGTTAGAAAATTTATTGAAATAGATTAAGAAATTAATGACAGAGAATTTTCAAAATAAGTAGTCCGGTTAGCCCATTTAAATAGTTCTAAAGCAGAATCCATTACAATAAGTTATTAATGTGCCCGTTGGATTAAGTATCAACTTTATTGTTTGTCCGATATCATGGTTCGTCTTGAACCACCCATCTTGAAAATCAGCTTTATTTTATGATGAGTTTTATGCTTTTGAAAAATCCGACTTAAATTGAATTGAATACAATCACACTCATTTTTTTCTTTTTTACCTATGTATGTGCTGACAGTTGCCAAAATTATATGTTGTTTGTTTTACAAAATCAGATCAATTAAAATTCTACTTTAAAGAAAATTTTTTTTAAAATATTTAATAATTTAATAACAACATTCTAAATTGTTTGTCTCCCTTTTTTACCTCCAAAATAAATAATAAATTCTTGCATTTAATGATAAGCGTATTGACTGATCTTCTGTTTATAGTATTTTAGTTTTGTTAAGCTTACCATTTGTCATTGTAAATGTTTGTAAATTTATATCGAATTTTATGATTGTGATTTTTTTTGAAGTTTATTATTTTATGAAAGATAAACTATACACACGAACGGTTCAACTTTGTGTTCTTTTATAATATGCACTAGCAACCTTTGTATTGTTTATGAAATTTATTTGTTCTCACGAAACATAAACGCTGGTTTTTCCATATTGGCTTTTTATTTACTTTGAAATGATTACTAGCAAATGAATTGCGCATATAAAAGCTCTTGTTGAGCCTATTACATTTATCAATTTATGAGAATAATTCAAGTGCTCATTTCTACACGATTTATCGCTTTATTTTAAATAGTTTTGTTTCATTTTCGTTTTATTCATTTGATTTAATTATTTTTTTTAAGTTGCGAAGCTTAATTGATTTATTTATAGTTGGTTGAAGACACTTTTTGGTGTTATAATCCCCCACCTCCCATTATGGATGGTTTCGCAATCCTTAAGGTTTAAATACTTACTTGTAAAAAGGGCTTAGCTTAGAATAATCATATAAATTATCACGCATTTATTATTTTTGTTATTTTCAAGTATTAGATTATAATAATCAACAGCAAAATTTGGCATTTTTGATTAAAACCTGATCATTTGATCATAAAATATTCTTGTTTTCATGCGCTGAAGTGTTTTAATAATATTTTATTAACTATACAAATTAGCTTCATATTTAATATTAATGTTTTATTGATAACTCAAATAATTACTAAGTCATTATTTATAAAAGAATTTTTTTAATTGTAAAAATTTTTCATTTAAAAACAATATATTTTCATGCATTATATAAAAGTAAATATTAATTTTTAAATGCCCACTTATTTTTAAGATTACAAGCATGCAAAGGTGGTATAGTGATCATCTATTCAGATGAGAACGAATTTGCGCATTGAAAATAATTAAATTTGTTTTTATTATTATGTTATAATAGTATATGTGGGCATATTGAAGTCGATGCTACATCTCATCGAACGGGTGCATTTGGTCCCACATTGCTGCATGTCGAATCTCTTGGTATCCGGCCTCTTTGTAGTGAGATCCATATGAATTTTCCGTTTTTTCTCGGACAATGTTTATTTTACCAATTAATTTAGTTCTTTTTTCCTCCATTAATTTCATTCGTTTGGAGTGACAGGTTACACTTGAACAGCTCTTTTTCCCAAACTTTAGTGTGATCAATTTTCGTGTCAATGTCGTCGTTTTTAGAGAATTCTTTTTCCTCTTCTTCATCGTCGTCCGGGGGGTTCTTTTTCAAATTCATAATCAAGACCCACATACATTTTGATGTTTTCCCCAGAAAATTTGGATTTAAACGGCATTTTGTAATGGGATATTTTAAAATATTTTATATAATCTAAAATTTAAATTACGTTGTAAACACTAAAGATTTATATCATTGGCTCAAAAACGGATTATAATTTTTGTATACACTTTTAAGAAATATGTATTGTGGTTTTAAACAAACAACCACCACACCTTGAGGCGCCCCAACTCAAATTTCTCGATCTAAAGAAAGCGCTTAATAAAAGGGAAAATTTAAGATTTTGGAGGTTTTATTCAAAAAAATTGCCTATTTTTTTACGACGATTCCACGATTTGCAGCATTTCTTGCGTTGTTTTAAAAAAAATTTTTAACGTTTTGTACAATTAAAATTCAGTAATTATTTTATTTTTGCATTTTGAACCTTATTATATTTCTTTTTATTTTGATCATTTGCTTGGGCCTTAAATTTTAAATTCTAATGAAAAATAGAAGTAATACAACCAATTTTATGTACATATATAGTCAAACAATTTGTAGGAACTTTGGGACATTTATCTTCTTAAATAAATGATTTTTTCATATGCATTTTCTTTTTTCAGAAGCAGCAATTTTTGTCGATGGTAAGCAGGACACGTATAAAAATCAAGGAATGATTTGGAAACGGGTAAACAAACAAAAAAAGTACAGAAAACCGAATAAGTGCGTTGAATAGAAGAAGACAAATAAGAAATGGGTCTTATGTATGTAGGTATGTCTTCTGTGTATGAGAAACTATTTAATTAAACTGAAATAGGTCCCGTATCCGTACGGTAATAAAAGACTTTAAATTTATCGAACTAAATGTTTTTTGATTACAATATATCATAATTTTAATTTTCTTATTCTAAGTAGAATAAGCTTTTTTAAGGTTTAATCAATATTGCAATTATTTGTAAATCTCATCATTCTTCATCAATTAGTCTCACAATATTGAGCCGTTTTATGTTTATTCAATATTTTAACCGTGTATGTCGACGGTGATTTAATCAGATTAGAAGTTTTTTAGTGAGTCATTTTTACAC